>JAVLVB010000105.1:0-24820 GCA_032876305.1 Orestias chungarensis | reverse complement strand
ATTAGAAGCACAGGATACTGAAATAATAGAGTTTATAGCAGCAGTTGTAGAACGTCACTGGAAGCATCTCAGCCCATGTTCTCATCCAAGAAGCTGTCTCAGCTAACGAGCTAAGAGCTAAGAGCAGATGTTTCACACCAGAGGAGGGTCCTAGGCGGGCTGGAGGCTTACTGTCATAATTAAGTGCCGCTCATTCACACGCCCTGCGTTGACGTTAATCACCACTTTTCAATTTTAAAAGTCCGCCAATGCCCTTTGAATCCCTAAAGCTTGTAATCAAAACTAGCTGATCCCTATTACCACATGCTGACACTTCATTTATGCTGAGATAATATTTAAATATGTGAGCTGGTTTAAGGGGAAACGTGTCGGTGTCAGCAGAAAGCTAAGATGTGCTACAACCCTCTCTGTTATCTGTCTGCATTAAAGGAAGGGAATTGTTCTCAAGCCAGTTTAATTCATACAAAAGTTCCTTATTTTAGTTCCTCAGGGTCTCCAGCACCAGGATGTCTCCTGCCGGACCTCTGAAAAGCTCAAACGAGCAGGGAGGGATGCAGAGGCTATCTGCTGTGGGAGAGAACATCTGCAGGACAGCTGGCCTCAAAATCTGCTTGTGCATCTCCAGTAAAAGTAATTGTTGTAATTCAGCTTCTGGGTTTTAGTCCAGTTAAACTCGTCGACTTCCAGTCTAGTTTGGTGCTGTGGGTTTAATAAATAGTAACAATAAGGAACATGGGGATCTGAAAATGCTCGTCCGTTTTCATCTGTAATACTTTTGAACTGTACAGTCATAAATTATTAGATCTGCTTGTTTGAACATGATGATAAACACGTTTAATTCTGTTTCTGCGGCTTCCAGTGACAGTATGTTATGCTTTAGACCTACTTTATCGACAGTCAGATAACCTGACTGATAGTTTTGGGGAATAGTTCAGACTCTATTTTGACTGCAGCTGCCACTGAATATGTCTTGTAATAAATATAAACATATATTAGTTTTTTACTTTGAATAGTTTATATGTATTTGTTGGTTGTCATTACGATTCCTCAGTGTTTTGTATTATTTCTGTGTTTTTTCTTGTCTTACTGCAGATGTAGATTTCTAAGGTGTCGTCTAGTTTTCTCTGAATCGTTTCCTCTTGTCCTTCCTGACTGAAAGAGTCCTGGGCTCTCTCTGACTGGAAGTCTTGCCTCCCATCATCATGTTCTGGCTGTAATGGGCCAAAACTGCATCAGGGTAAAATGAGCAACGAGGAGAAGCAGCAACATGAAGCGCTACAGTCTTCCATGTCTGCTTCTTTTTTCATCTATTCTTTCCTATATTGGTCGTCTTTGGAATTGTCTTTGCTACAGATTTTGAACAAAGTCATTTTACATTTCCATTGGATTTTTTTGTATAGGAAAAAAAGAAAAACTACTCGGACCTGTATCACATTCAGGCACAACAACAACCAGAATGACAGACAGATGGGACACGGTGAGATGAGGACAGGTGAGAAAGAGGGAGGTGTGAGATGTGAGCAGCACGGATGTCACTGAGGTAGAAACAAATTTCATGATTAAAGAGTTCCAGTTTGGTTCAGTCTGGATTACCAACATTGTTTGTACTTGTTAAGCAAACTGGAACCATTTCTGACACTAAGATTAATACTCCTTTAAATATTTTAGGCCAGCCCAGATGATCTCATTCCTTTCTAGGAGTCGTTTAGAGATGCTGTGCCTCAGATATAGAAATAGTACATTTCCAATAGATATGCAGAGTCTGTATTCAGGAAACCTTCAGTTGTAGAACCTAAGAGCAAATATCTTCAACCACGGAGCCGTGTCCAGTTTTATTTCCCCTGAAGTGACCTGTAAACGTTCCCTCACTGATGTGACAGACCAGGTTAAGTCCCTAATGATTCCTGACATCTTCCCTTCACAGATTAACCTCAGAGGTTTCACCCTCACACACCTGAAAAGGGGTCTGCTTACATTAAAACTCATTTCTGGTTGTATGGACACAGCAGCCGTTTAATCATTGCCTTTATTTGTATTACAGAGCTTCTGTTCTTACAGCAGAACGACTCTTGAATGAATCTTGATTGCTGACCTGTTTGTTTCTGTCTCTGAGCCACTCGGCATCGTCTCGTTTCTCCACCTGCTCTCCAAAACAGGGACCAGTCTCTGTCACTGTAACCAAGTCTCACCTTCAACTATTGATGTTAAAAAGGTTCTTTTAGGTACAAATGTACTTTGGTGCTAAGAAAAACCAAAAACACAGAACCTCCATCACTTAAATTTAATTAACAGTCAAATTAACCCTTAAATAAACAAGTAGACCGATAACTTCCTTAATAAATGGAGAAAATGACAGAAAACAGTCAAACTAACATCTTCTGATTGAGGTCGAGTACGTAGATGATTACATTCATCCTTTAAAGTTCTGCCTGCTTGGGTTTTAATTCACACTGAACCCAAACAGCCAAAACATTCTTCACACCACCTTCAATGTTTAGTCCTAATAAAGCTCATCACCACTAGGGGGCACTTTTGGTGCCTTCTCATGTTTTAAAGATGTAAATAAAAAAGTCACCACCAACTGTGTAGAGCTGTATTATATTTAATATTAATTTTTAATAAACCCTTTAATGGGTGGAAATCATCTTTTGTAGTTTTAGCCTCAGCTGCTCTTAGTGAACCTGAACGCCTACAGATCTGAGTTAACATCAAATACAAATGACAGAACACATTTAAATGGACCATTTTTTCCTTTAATACATAGATTTTAGTCAGACTGTACAAGAGAACGATCGAGTTCACTCAGCAGAGCAGCCAAAAACGCAGGAGGAGCAGATTCACTTTAGCCAGATGTATTTGTCTCCAACATCCTCGTTGTAACCAGGCGCATACTTCTTACCCGGCAGCTGAAACGAGAGGAACGATAAACACATAAAAACGTTCATTTATGGCCACGTTACATAAAAGCATCCTCATTAAAACAGCTGATGGTTGTTTGTTTGAACATAGTTTCACATCACTTCCAGCCAGCAGAACAAGGACGACAGTGAGTTCCAACATGTCTCAGATAATCCAGATTCTGAATCCTGAGCGGGGCTTAAAGCCAGCTGGTGCCAGCGGACGCCGTGACACCGTTTTGCAAATGTCGCCCGCCGACTTTCCTCTGTTGGCTGAAATGTGCTGAGGGAGACGTTCCTCCGTCCTGGTTCGTTCTTCTCAGATCCTGACTAGGAGTGAAATGTCAGGTCGCCGCCCGCTGTTGCATTACGCGGCGCGCCTCGTGCAGCAGGGGGGGACAAAAATGGCTCCAGTCAATAAACAGAAAAGGTCAGACCCAAATGTTTCCCCACAAGACCGATGGTACAAACGGCCCGGCGGAATATTCCACATGTGACATTTGTAACTACGAGCGGGTCGATATCTCGGCACAGGAAAAAGGACTTTCATCAGGCTGACTCGGTGACTCAGGAAAGAGGAGAAGGAACACAGCAGACTTTAGAAACAGAAGCGTCCTCATTATGGATTTTCATGCTTTAAGAAAGCGCTCTGCATCAGATCAAACAGCCGATCCCTCCACTAAATCAAAGAGCTCAGCTGAAACCTTCAGACAGAACAAAAACAGCTCAGCTGCACACACACCAAAAAGCAACGTCTTAATTCCTCCTTAAACCTGAAGGCTTTTCCCCTCATCGCCTTATCTGCACCTCACTCACATCTGAAAAGCGTCTGTGTTTGTTTAGCTGCTGAAACTACATCAAATAAACGTCTAAGTTCAGCTTCTCCGTAACTTGGTTTCAAACCAGGGGTCAGCGACCTTTATGCGCTTTTCCCCACAGTTACAAATTAAAAGTCGCAGGAAATAAAACTTTAAATATTTTATTTTGAGAGGAAACCTTCATTTAGCATTTTCAGTTTTAAAACCAGTGGAACGTTTTGTAATCTACATTTAAATTAACGATTCATCACAAACTGATATTTTAGCCTCTTATTTCGCTGGTCATGGTTTTCAGTGCCAAACCTAAAACTCACTTATAGAATTAGATTAAGGACTTTAAGAGATGTCCTTAAGGTAGTAGCTGAAGATGATACTCCTAAGCGTGGAAAGGTGCAAACTTCCTCGTTTCAGTTCAAACGTTTTCATTTTCCTTTATAGAGTCGACTCAGAAATCTAACAGGAAGTCACAATTACAGAGCACTTCCTGTTTCCTGTTTGTGGAGATCAAAGCTTCTATTTGGTGCATTTTTATTCGCACAATTCAAGACTTTCCACTCAATATGAAGGTTTCTCTCAGCAGTTTCTTTCACATTCTGGACATTAAGGTGCAAAAATGAGCAGATTAGTACATTTATTGCTTTTCTAAAAGTAAAAATAATAATAAAACTGTTTAATTTCATGTTTTGCATTTTATTTAAATGTGTCCAAATATGCTTTTTTTCTGCTTCGAGGACAAGAAATTCAGGCAGTGAGAGAAAAATTCAAATACTAACACATAAAATGTTGGAATGAATCTATATCATGTGATTTACATAAGATATAGAAATGATGGCATTTATTATGAATCATTTTACGGCGCTCAATCTGATGCTTTTTGGGGAAAATGATAAATGGGAAATTTTGGTCTTTTCCAGACCGTGAAGGAATCCTGAAATAAGCCGAGTCTAAAAGAGAATCCTATTACTGTTGTTAGAGAAAGATGAGACACAACAGGATCAACAATGCAGATGAGTTACAGGTTTTTAAAGTAACCTGGGATGACTGGCTCCATGCTACGCTGCATTAATGCAGTAATTCATGCCAAAGGGAAAAGTTACAGGACGTTACAGGACGGCAAATTACACTAGGAAGATTTCTGTATTAGGTGTTGTTGATGATGTAAGTCTAATTACACTAAAAATGTCACTCATTGTGGAGTCAGGATTCGTGACGACTCACCGATCTGTAAGCATAGTATTTCTCATCGTAGTCGTGGGCTCCGATGGTGATCTCGGGCAGGAACTTGGGTATGTGGGTCAGCATCGCGACTCTCTGTTTGTCCTCCACACTGAAAACACAGATCAGCAAGACGCGGCTCGTTGAGAGTCATGGTCGCCACCGCGCGTCCTCGGCGAGATGGAGACACTCACAGTATCCTCATGTGATGGTAGCTGACGTCATCCTGCTCCAGCCACGGGCCCTTTTCAAACTTCAGGTACTCTATGTCCTCCGCCACCTGGGGAGAAAACACGCTTACATCCAGGAAGAGTTCCCTCAGCGTCTGCCCCACACACTCACCCTCTCCACATCCTGAGCCTGGGCTGCGTCATAGGCCAGCAGTTCTGATGTTTCTCTGAAAAGGACGTTAAGGTTAGAGGTCGTTAACGCCGACATGTGTTTGTTTAACCATCTCTGCTCACATACCTGATCTTGGGAAGGAAAGACTTCTTGTAGGAATCTTCTATGCTCTTCAGATACGGCAGGGGAACGTTCTGCAGGTACGACTGAAACAGCAGTTATACAGCGCCCATTAAAGCAGGTTCAAGTAAATGTGAGCAGCATTATCCACTCTGGTTGGTATCAAATAAGAAGGAAAAGAGGTTTTAAAGCTTGATGAGTTTGACTGTATTAAGCAGTTACAAGATTATTGTTTGGGCTTGAACAGAGTACAGTGGACGTCTCCACCACTGCTGCTTCGTTAGCAGACGCTGTTATGATCATGTCAAAATAATAACTTGTTTTTGGGTAAAATCAGACGGATAATAACTTATAGATATCAGTATCAGATCAGGATAACAATTATCCTCATTATCAGGGTGAAGAAAATGACAACCATAAACTATCTGATAATGATTCCTAACTCCCAGACATCACTATGATTTAGATGTTTACTGTCACCGACTGAACGACTGATTTCATCTGCAATCAAAGAAATATCTGAATGTGCAACTGAGTAGTTATTTTGTGCTGTTTAGATGCTTAGTGTGCGACAGTCTGTGCCCCTATTATTAGGACGAACATCTAACCATGCTGTTTTAGGACGGCTCAGATTCTACCAGTGAGCTGGTAAAACCTCTCACATCAGCACAGACTGACACATTTCAGCATCAGTGCTGCTCACTCATTCACTGCAGAATAGATGCTTCTACTGTCTTCACACTGTTGATTACTTTTTTTATTCAGATGCTTTCAGTTCATTTGTTATTATTGTATGTGTTTAAGACCATCTCATAATAACATCGAAGTCTCCTCTGTGTTATATTGTCAACATCAGAACGATCCTGTCTCAGGGGAACCATGTTGACTCCACGACTGCTTTCTTTATGATCAGAGTACCCAGCACGCGTCTGCTGATCCAAACCGCCTCAGATAAACTTGTGATGAGATTTAGAAGGAGAGCATTTTGCCAGACTCTCTCATGCTAAACTGCTACTGAGCCAACAGACGAATCCCTTCTAGAATATCTGAGGACAGGAAGAGTTGCAGAACTGACTTGTTAAACAAAGTCAGGCCATCACTCTCCATGTGCACAAAACGCTACAGACACCATCTTTAACTTTGCTCCTGAGCTGTTTCTGTCTGGTTTACCTTTCCGCTCTGTTTGAGCTTCTTCTGCACCTCCTCCGCTGGTTGGTCGACGTATACGACGAGGTGAGGAGGCAGGAACTCGCAGATGCTGATGTTTTTGATCTCGTTGTAGTGCTCCACACCTACAGAACACGCAGTAATTAATACAGTGGTTTTAAATCAGGGCTACAATAAAGAACACCAGTAACCCTGAACATTTCCATGTTTCATTTGAAAGCAAAATACCAAACAAGAGTCTTCTTACATTCCTTCCTGATGTAGCCCTGCTGGAACATGGCATCCAGGAAGACCACGTCGCTGAATGGAGAACGCTCCAGGATTACTCCTTGGCCTTGCAAGCAGAAGATCACAATGAAGATCTGTGTTGTTTTAAAGCACGTCTCTCAACAAATACATAAACGTTAAAGAGAATACGATGTGACCATTTTGACAGAAGACGTGTTGATCTGATTTGATCTAATGACATGGAAGTGGCATAGATTTGGTTTTGGAGGGTAAGAGGATCACAATCGGGCCGTCCACACGTCCATGGAGAGTTAAAAATGCATCACATACAACAAAAGTGGATGTATGTCACATTAGCCAGTGTGTCTGTGGTACCCGTGGCCAGCAGGTGTTCCACGGCGTCCGAGTACTGCAGCAGCCTCATGACGTACAGCCACAGCTGCAGCCTGTAGCTGTTTCCATCAGCGGCTTTCGGGTCTGTGTAGAACCTCTCCAGGCTGCACATGCCGTTGAAGTCGAGAGGGAGGGGCTCCTTCTCCCCGGTCATCCTGTCCAGATAAAAGACGTCTGCTTCTGGTATGTACAGCATCCCTGTGGACACGGATTCACCAAATATAACTGGTCCTTTCCGCTCAGACGTGAAACAGCAGCCGGTCGCTCCGTGGCGTTTCTTACCCAGCTTGTCGGCCAGATTCTTGCCCAGCGCTCCTTTGCCTGAGGCCAGGTTGCCGTCCACAGAGATGATTTTGCTGTACTGTGTGAACCGCGGAGTCGTCCTCTCACCCAGAGCGTAGGCCCACCAGCCATAGCGCAGACTTCTCACCGTGCTGGTGTGGATACCCGCCTGCATCACACAAACACGGTTCATTTGACACATTTATCAGGTTTAATCTTCTGAATAAAGCCTAATTTGTCTGATCTAATCGTTTATTCCACACGTTTATCCATCTAGAAAGGGCTGGGATTCAGGTTTTCTGCAGTAAACAGGCACAGATTGACTTGTTGCTCTGCCAGACAGCGTCTCATTCAAGCTCCTCAGTCTTTGTCTGCCAAATGTTTGTTTATAGTGTATAAGACTCTAAACTCACAAATAGAAATTGCTGGGATAATTTTTAATGATGCAAAAGCATAATAAGTGTTTACTTGTTAGCTGGGACCAGCAGACAGGAGCTGTAACTGTCTATGATCAGATTTAACATTTCTGCTGACAAGCATGAGCAGAATCTCAGTCATCACAACATTTGCTCATCTTATCAGAGCAAAACTGCTCAGAGCGTTAAATAATGTTGATTTGAGCATGCAGGAGCCTATTTTATGTTATTCTATAATGAGGTGATGTGACTGGACTCTAACCAACACCAGAAGCTGCTGCTGGAGCTGCTGCTGCTGCAGAATGACCCAGTTACACAGGTTAGCACTCAGTAAACAAGCCGACTCTAAAGCTAGCCGCTAGCAAGCTAGTCCGTCCTTGGGAATCCGAACCGCTCGCCGGGCCGGTACCGACTCAGACTCCTTCCGTCCCGCAGCTCACCTTGTGAACGAGGCTCCCGGCTCTGACTGCGGCTGGGAACAGGAACCGAACCAGCGGCAGCGCCATCTTAGCTGTCCTCCAAACGGTGACCCGAAAACTGCCGCTAGCTGGCGACTGGAACACACGTCATACTGTTTGGGGTCCTTCAGGTTGGCGGTTGGTGGTTTTAGCTGCCCGTGCATTGCCTGAACTTAGTGCGACGTTTAGCCAATTAATGTTTACAAAAATGAAATAAAACTCACAGATACTATTAGGATAAGTTATGTTATTAATTTGTTTCATTCCTTTTTCTACTTTAGTAATAATACTCATTAGTCAATTTGTCACCTCACTAAAAACAATATGTTTTAGCCCAAATAGAAATATGTGAATGTGTCACAATTATCTACCTGCTGTGTTTAACACAAGCTAACCACCACAAACCTAACAGACTGCAGCTACAAGCACCTGCTGCTGTGCTTTACCTGTGGAGCTAATGCTACTCTCATTGGAGAAGCATCTCTGGTAAACAACAGCCATCATTTAATATCACACATACACTAAAATTATGTTCACCATGCATCGCTGTGTCAAGACATCTATAATAGTTTTGGGATTTTGCACAATAAACTTTTCATCATGTGTTTGTGAAGAAATTATCAAAACTGAATTTAGATGAACTGTTTGACTACTGCCTCTTTAATGTAGCTGAAGGACATTCTTCATAACCAGGTCCAGTCTGTAGAGCTGCTTTGTCTTTTTGCTTAATTATCTGAAACCTCCTATAAATTGAAAACCTGTCACAGGAATAAATTGGCTTTTACTTAGCAATTATGATGTTGGAAATCCTTTTCATAAATAGATGCACCTTGATCATCAATTCACAAGCATAATTATCTATTTTATCTAAATTGATTTGTTCAACACACAGTTTTAGTTGATATCCTAATACTAGTAATTTGATTAATTTAAGCAGGAGAGAATCTGACACTTTCATAACCCTTGATCCAACAAAGCTGGACTTACTGGAACTCCTTTATAATAACCTTTATGGGAAAGGACTTTTACCTTCCAGATACATAACTAATAGAATAAAGGGAGCAGGATTTAAACTGATTTAAATACAGCATTTTAACAAGGATAGAAATATTTATTGATCTTTTTTGGGATGGAAACAATTATTTTGATCTTGCCCCTTCTCTAATTAGATTTCTTGGTTTATAAATGTGTTGAACCACTTGTGTTAAGTTTTTTGCCTTCTTTAACTATCAAATGGCTAAAAAAATAATTTGTTCTTCTTGTATATAAATTACATGTTCACAAATTCTGTTACACTAATCTAAAACCACACTTTCAATTTCTGAAGCAATATTTAAAAACTATGAGATATTCTACCAGTGTAGAAGCCATTTAATCTTGGTTATTATAAATTATCTCTGAATTACAGCTGTAATTATAGTACTCTTCATTCTGTTTCTCAATACAGTAAAAACTAAAATTCCCTTATGTGTTGCACCATTTTCCTACCACAAGGTGGCAGTGTTCATTTATTTTCCAATGGCTTCCTCAAGCACACATCATTAGAAAGTCACATTTTATTTAAGTAGTTTCTGTGTGTTTCTTCTATCCCTTTTCATGTATTATGATCTTGGACCTCCATCTTTGACACACACCCCTCCACACTAGCATAAGACAATGTTTGTCCGACTCTGAATAAAATATCTACTACACTTTGGATGTTGAGAAGGATATTACAGCTCTCAGCAAAGCCTGGCAGCTCACCTTGTCCTTGATGCCCAATAGAAAGACTGTTTAGTGTATTATAGCTGTCAGTGAGCAGAAACGCTGTCTGAACTTCATCAAAGGCTTTTATTAAATGAACAGGCTATTAACTCACTTATATAGTTTATTACGTGCAGGGCTGTTTTAGCCTGTACTTGCATTCAGCTGAACTCTCTATCCATTGATTCTAAATAAGAGGAGAGAGGGATGTTTTTATGTTTTTAATGAAAATATAAATATATTTGTACTTCAGTTTTGTTGATTTTGCTTTAACTGTCGTAAAAATGTAAGACAAAAATATATGTATATTTATGAGCCCATATGTATGTATAAAAACCTACTAAGGAACTGAAAGAACAGCTAGATTTTAGGCATCCAAACATATATACTGTAAAGATATTTATATTCTAAGTGGAGATATTAATGTATGTTTCAATGTAATTTGCTTCATAAGGTATGAACATCAACTGGGTTGTTGGAACATTGATTTTGTGATAATGAACTGTTAATTTAATGCATTAAATTTTCTTTTAATAGAAGCATTTCATGGCTTCTCTTCATTTTTTCAATGTTGTATTGACAAGGATGGAAATGATGATAAAAAAGGAGACAGAGGATGTAAAAACATGTTTTTATGATCAAAGCACACAAAGTACAACCTGACAGCAGTTTCATAACCAGTGTCGCTGTGGAACACTGTGGTAGAGATGTTGTGGATCAGAGCAGATGTTCTGTTTCAAACGGCAGCCTCGTTGCTCACAGCGACTCGTTTGGGGAAATTTCCCTCAGAATTCTGAGCAGAACAGAAACAAACTTATTATACCTGAACTCTCAAAACTTTACATAAAGCCTCCTGCCTGTCAGCATGCCAATGTGACTCATGGGCTGTTTCCTCTGTAGTCATGGAATCCACAAGTATAAGCTTGGCTACAGTCTGCTGCAGAACTTCACTTTATAGTGTCAACACACTCAAACATAAAGCATCACTTATGTTCATATCTGTTTATTGTATATTCCTCCACAGCGTCATAAAAAAAACAACACGTTGCATTATAGGGTGCAAAGATTTAAACGTTTTTCTTGAGCCAGAAGCAGCACATTTTCACACATTATCAAATTCAGAATTACAACCCACAAAAAATAAAATGCTTTGGCAGTTGGAGTTTCACTGATTTTGAAAAGTAGATTTCAGATTAGGTGTTAGAGGTAAGAATGAGTCCAGAGACGGAAGCTTTTACCAAAGCAGACTTTCACTCCTGAACCAAAAGCATTCAGGGTTCAAAAGAAACTGAGAAGTCAGAGTTAGACAGGGACGGAAGGCGATTGCGACACTGAGGTAATATGAACCTGAGAGTAATATATGACTGTTTGACTGATATCTATACAATGTTAGAATTAGTTCTCCAGAATTTTAGGCCCCTTTTCTGCTTATTCTAAATTACTGACATAAAAACCAAATTAAAGGAGATTACCTTTTTTTTTTTTACATTTCGCCATTTACCTATTAAACTATTTGCAAACATAAAATAACATAGAACTGCCTAGAAAGATTATTAAAAGTGACATCCGCTGTAAACAGTCAGTGCTCGATAATGATTACTCTGCTGCACATGAGCCACTGGTTATATTTAAAAGTCAGCAGCGACATTTTTATGCTATGATCAAGTTTTTCAAAACCTGTCAAAACCTAAATTTATTACATACTTCTTTAAAATGTATATAATAAACATGGAAAAATGGCTCTTGAAAAGTCTTGGTTCTTACTTGTTGCTGTGTTATATTTATCCTATTTGATTTTAGTAGATTTTTTTAAACCAGGAATATCCATAAGAGATGAAAATGTTATTTTTAGAGACCTGTCTAAGTACAGAGTTAAACACGGGCAAAAAAGAAAGGTTGAGGTAATGAGTGCTGGTAGTAGAGCCTGAAGAAGGGCAGCAGAGAGACGTCTCCAGTGTAGCAGGTGATTAATTTACAAAAATAAAGTTTAAAAAAATATTTACTAAAACTGACTTACAATATATTAAATATTTAAACCAACCAAATGTAACATCCAGTGCACCCAGCTACCCTGACCTAATCCACCATCTCTTCTTGAACCACCTGTTTAAATACCTTCATGCCCTTCAGACACAATCAGTTCAGATGGATTATTCCATTTTAAAGGGATATTCTAATAAGATAATAAAACTGTGTTTACTATTTTACTATGATAAAACAGATCAAAACAGCCAAAACTCCTAGGTTAACTCAATAATTGATCAAGTTTTCCCTCTTCACCTGGTCCCTCCTGAGAAATCCCTTCCTTAAACTTAGCACTACAGGACGTTGGGCCACACCCCCTCTGGTTTCTGAAACACACGAGATTTAAGGTGACAAATAGACTCATGACATTTCGAAGCAAACTATGTCAAACCCATCAGACTTAATTGTAACCAAGATGTTAAATTACATGATCTGAAACGATGTAAACATAAACAAACCTGGGGTAGTAAATGTCTGGAAACAGAAGATGTGGCATGATAAACAAAACAAAGTGGTGGTAAAATCACTAACAAACAAACTGTTACTGCATTTTAACATCTTGGACAGCAACAAATGCTTTCTGGCAGTCATCTCTGGCTTAGACAAGAGTCTAACCACAGGTGTAAATGAATGTATCATCAGCATGCGCGCTTGAATCTGACAGATTTAGACCAGGATTGTACATGTAAATCATAAATGGAAGGAGACCCAATACAGAGCCCTGCAGCACCCCTTTGTAGACTGTCACAAATTCATCTGATTTAAATCATGGAGACTTCTTCCCATGTCAAACCCATGATGCTGCTGTCTCAGCAACGCCTGAATTGAGGATTACAGCTTTTAAAATATGATGATCAATATTTCTCAATGCTTTGAATAATCTATGAACAGGGATGAACAATATCCTTCAATTTAGGGTAAAATGCATGCAGTGTTGTAGAGAGATAATCTTGATACCGTGTTAAAGGAGGCAACTATGTTTGACAGTGATTTGCTGAAACCGACTCTTCCTTGTGTTTTGCAATAGACCGTCTGCACCCTTGAAAAAGGAGATAGATCCCAGGCGCTGGGCTCGCTGGTTGTTTCAGACTTTAATGTGAAATGCTAAGAAACCAGAGAGAAAACTGCATTCTGCACATAAGTGTCCTGATAATCGAGGAAAATAGTTCATTGTTGTTCTCTGGTGAGCCATTCACTCCCACAGCTCTCAGCAACAACGTCTTTACGGGATTCTTCCTAAATAAAGTTGATTCTAGAGAAAACAAACGTTGGAATCCCTCAGAATATAATTACTGGTTCCTCAGTCAGTGGGGCGGCACTAAATCTAACTCTAGAACCTGATATTTGTTTGAAATGTTTGATTTAGTTGAGCTGTCTGAGTTTACACAAATATTAGTTTAACCTTAACCTTCAACTTGGATGTTGGACCTGATGCCAACCATATCATTTAAACAAGTGTTCCCTTTGATTACTGCTCCCCTTTTGGATTTGATTATTGGAGACTCAGTAAACACACACACACACACCACAGGGATAGCTGAAACCAAACCGTTACTCATGAAATATTCCTTTCTTATTTAGATCTTTAAAATAGGTGCTAATAAGCAGCTGTGGGAGCATCTGGACTGTTCTGAAGAGTTTTAATAGTCAGACTTAATCAAAGCACTAAAGCCGCACTGGTCATAGCTTCAGATGATAAACTTGTGCTGGTTCTGCTCTTGACACAATGGATCACAAATATTCTCTTAAAAAAATTTGAACAAGATGTTTTGATCAAGGGGACAACACTTGACTGAATTAAACCCCATTTGTCTGATAGATTGTACTGTTAGAGTAAAAGATAAATCTTTACATTTCAGTATCTCTTGTGGAGTACCACAGGATTCAGTGCTTGGGCCAGATTTTTGAGGCATATAAAGGATGAAATTCAACTGTTTTGCTCACATAGAATCATATATATTGATTCATTTTGAAGGTGCCATACACAAAAACGCAGACATTTTTCCCTTTTTACCACCGTAATACTTCCAAAATTAGAAACCTTCAGGACTGAGACTGAGAAACTGGTCCATGCACTGTAAACGTCTGATGAAAAAGAGGTTTTCTTCTGCTGTAGCTTAACTTTACTGGCTCTGTTTTCAATCCTAAATTAATTTCTTTTTATATGTAAATGCTGCAGTGGGCATCCCTCTTGACTACCAGTCCTAGTCTGTCTATAATCGCTCAGAGTTTTAACGAGACAACAATCTTAAAAAGGCTTTTTCCTGGAGAATAACGTCCAGTCTGTGAATGTCTTTTGTGAAATCATGTTCACCATAGACACTAATGCTTCTAACAGCCTCCAAGGAACAAGTGAATCACGCCTGTCTAATAACTACATTAAACATGGCTGATGGGCAACTCAGTACAGCGCGGGTGGTTTTGGGGCTTTGCCATTTAACCACTGATCAGTTAATGAACAACCTGTTTTCTTTTTACCCCTGCTTCTTTTTTTCTATTATTTTTGAAGCTCACCTTAGAGCCTATTTACACTCTAGCAATTTGAAATGAAAATACTTGTAACTAAACATTTGAGGGTAAACACTCAAGGTTCATGTGTTGTGCGCCATTTAAAAGACTTCCAGAAGTGAATGTTTTGGACGCCTTCCTGCAGCCTTCTCTTTCTTCCAGCTGCATTTTTAGGAAGTGAAACATCCTTTAAAGTTTGAAAAAACACATATCACACAGAACCAGGAGTGGAGAGACGAGGAGATCCCAAAAAAGGAGGTGCAAATTAAGAAATTATGCTTTAAAGTCATCACTTTATAGCGGATTGCTGCTAATTATCCTGATTGTCGATGATGTTGTGAATGATTGGTCTGTATGCCTGACGCTTTTTTGTTTCCATAATTGCGCTTCGATTGCAGCCCTGTGAGGCCAGCTGAAGGGTTTGGTGAATTAATTCCTGCCAAATTTCCGCTGGTTTTATTGCAGGTTTTATTTCTCTCCTCTGTAACGGAGCCTGGGCCAAAAGGGAAGAGGTTCACTGTTTGTCATTAAAAAAGCACGGCAACCAAAATAGTAGCCGACATCTCATACCTGCCTTAAGCACACACCCTTTCATTACTGGCACACATCTCAGAACGCTAATGTCCTGCAGTTTAAGAGTAGAATCTGAAATACCTGTTTGTTTGGTGAAATAGACTATTGTTTGAACATTTCTGAATCTCTAAACTAGCACTTACTGCTTTATATGTGTTTTCTTCTTCACTTTTTATGCCAACAAAGTGACATTAGGTAAGATGGAACCAGGAAAACCCAAATTAAATGCAACACAAATGTTTAATATGATTAAAAATCTACAACTGTTGCATCACAACAAGGTAAAGAGAAAAAACAACTTAAGTAACAAGAAGAAGAAAAAAAACACAAAATTGCACAGAAAAATCCAAATAAGGTCATGATGGGTCAGTTTAAGAACTATAAAACAATTATGAATGAAATCCAGAGTATTCATGTATCAAAAGTCTAAAAACAAAAAGGTTCCCTCTAAACTAAAAGGTCCTTACAGCCGACGCTTTTACAGGCATAGAAAAGCATCTCAGTCAATGTGAAGGCAGAATTGTTTTGCTTATTATTCACGTTTGATGTGACTAACTGTCATCTATAATTTTATACGGGAGGTTTCTGCACCTTTACCTTTAGTTTCAGCTTCGCCATCAGAAAGGAAATACCTTCAGAAATCTCATCCGCTTCACTACACAATTAAAAATAAGAGGCGTTTGGCCCCCACTGATACATCTAGCTCTGTTTGCCATACATGCCTAATAACTTAAACCTTTGCAAACTATATTTTGGTGGAGGAATATTTGTTCTGTTATCTTCTGATCTAAATTACAGCAGCATGGTCACATCTGGATCCCAGTGTGAAAGTGTGTGACTAGTGTATACCAACAGCTGAGTGACTTTCTCCTGTCTAACAATGTGTTTGATGCTTTCCAGTCAGGCTTTAGGCCCCACCACATCACTGAGACAGCTCTGATCAAGGTGACAAACGACATCCGCATAAACTCAGACGCAGGCAAAGTCTCTGTCCTAGTTCTGCTGGACCTGACCGCCGCCTTTGATACAGTTGACCATGTGATTTTATTACAGAGGTTAAAAGACTGGGTGGGAATCACTGGTATGGCTCTCAACTGGTTCAGGTCCTACCTTGAGGACAGGTGTTACTTAGTTCAAATTGGGAAATGCGTCTCCAACCGAATGGGTGTGACCTGTGGGGCTCCCCAGGGGTCGATCCTGGGACCCCTTTTATTCAATCTGTGCATGCTTCCACTGGGCCAGCTGATACGCAGCCATGATGTGTCCTACCACAACTATGCTGATGACACTCAGATCTATGTGTCTCTGACAGCAGGAGAACATGGGCCTGTTGATTTATTGTGTCACTGTACTGAACAGATCAGTCTGTGGATGCAGAACAACTTCCTCCAGTTAAACTCAGACAAAACTGAAATCATTGTCTGTGGCCCACAGAAACAAAGAGAAAGTGTCTTTAGTTACCTTCTGACGCTCTCTCTGGAACCTAAACATCAGGTCAAAAATCTTGGGGTAATACTCGATTCTGACCTGAACTTCAACAGCCACATTAAATCAGTAACATCAGCAGCATTTTACCATCTTAAAATCATTGCCAGAATCAGAGGAATAGTCTCTAAACCAGACCTAGAAAGACTTATCCATGCTTTTATCTCTAGCAGGTTAGACTACTGTAACGGCCTGCTCACTGGGCTTTCTAAACGGGCCTTAAGACAGCTTCAGAACATCAATGCTGCTGCTCGAGTTCTGACCAAAACCAGGAAATATGACCACATTAGTCCAGTGCTCAAGTCTCTGCACTGGCTTCCTGTCACGCAAAGAATAGACTTTAAAACAGCCTTGCTTGTGTACAAGTCTCTTCATGGTTTAGCCCCAAAGTACATATCTGACATGTTAGAGCCATATGAACCAGCCAGGACTCTGAGGACCTCAGGTAGGGGCCTCCTGCTGATGCCCAGAGTCAAACAAGGGGAGGCTTCATTCCAGTTTTATGCTCCTAAAATCTGGAACAGTCTTCCTGAAGAGGTGAGACAGGTTTCAACTCTAGTGATGTTTAAATCCAGGCTGAAAAAAGCCTTATTTAACTGTGCATATAGCAACTGAGAATATTACTATTATTATTATTTTATTTTATTTCTTTTAAATTCAAAGCTGATTTTATTGTTTCATTTTCTGATCTTTTTTCTTATGTAAAGCACTTTGAATTGTCTTGTACACGAAAATGTGCTAAACAAATAAACTTGCCTTGTGCTTTTACACTTCCTGGTAAAGGGAATGTTTCAAAACTATAACTTTCCTCTGTATCTGTGTGATAGTGCAGCCCTTGGTTTCCTGTTAAACTCCCAGTAGTAACGTCATACCATGCTAATAAGTCAGCTCCAGCTGTCTGGTCACACAGGCGAAAATTAGCAGAAACAATTAAGCAATCCCTTCACATACCCCTGCGTTCATTTTAATAGACCTGTGGTGGAGGCTGTAATAAAACCGAGCTAGATGTTAAAATCCTCCCTCCTGCTCTTCACACTCAACGAGGGCAGAGGTCCTGCTTCTCAGGCTGATCCCTGTTTAAAAGCAGGAAGATCTCTCATAGATCTTTTAACACGCAGCACCTCAAAAGAGAATATGTGAAAAATAAAATTAAAAAGCAAACTGAGGAGTGAATTAGTCTGTTAAATTTGAATAAAGTAACACTGACCTTTTTTAGCAGTAGGACTCCGTGTAGTGAATAAATCAATTGAGATGACAATCTAGATCAGGGGTGCCCAACCTTTTTTGTCCCAAGAGCTACTTTTCAAGTTGCCATCCTCCTGAGATCTACCAGTCCAGGGTCAACATCACAAACCCCCACAGATCGTTTCCAGCCTGCAGTAACGACCCTCACAACACGTTTAGTTGTTATACAATCATTAGACGTCACAAACCCGCCCTCTCTCAAATACACACACATCAATCTGCATGATAAGAAACAGCCATAACTGACCTAAATATGAACCAGAAAAATAAACCAGATAAAAAACAGATCTGTGTGTGAAAAAAGGAAATCACTTCCTACCTTAGTGGGAGACCTGGCACTGGGAGGAGGAGGCTAGCTTTACCTACCGAACCGAGTACTGATGACTTCACTGAGTTTTCACTTTATCAAAGTTTTTTAGGCTGCATGGGAATTTATAATTATAAATATTGGAGGGAAACATGATTACTAACATCATTGAATGCATATAACTACTGACCAAATTTACTCACCTAAAGTGAGAGAATCTCTGGAGTGTTTCATAACGTACAAAAACCTTAACAGAAGTAAAAATACCTTTATAAAAAGGAAAATATGTGGCTGTATATGTTCTGATTGAAGACCTGAGATGAATGCATAACTTTTACAAGACATAATTATTATAATTTTTGCTTTCATGCAAACATTTTTACTTTATTTACTAAATACATCATTGCTTATACTTCCTTAAACCAATAATAACAATTCAAGTGTTAAACATCACATTTACATGAAGACAACAGCTCACAAATACATATCTAGACTACAGTAACAAGACAGATTATAGTAGTACTAGTACTGCCATTTATGTTAGAGCAGCCAGAGCTGGAAATAAAAGGCTGCCATAAATGAAGCGCTGCCAGATCCCTACAACGTAAACCAAAGCTGCTCCAAATTAAGATGTGCAATGTCCTCCTCTATCCAACGAGATGACGGTGTTGCCTTTATCCAATTAGATAAAATTAAGCCAACAGAGAAGAGAATGTTGTTTCCCTTTGAATAGTCGGTACTTCTGCTTCCCCTGGTGTCACACCGAAAATGGCGCCCAGAGCGCCGGGCTTCACATTTTTGTCTTAAATGGAGCAAATGGTTGGGGCTGAACAGTTGGCAGCACTGTTGCCACGCAGCAAGAATACCCTGGGTTCAACTCTACCTTGGGTTGCATTTCCTCCTTATGCATGCGTGGGTTCTCTCTGGGTACTCCAGCTTCCTCCCATAGTCCAAAAACATGACTGTTAGGCTAATTGGGTTGTCTAAATTATCCTTCGGTGTGCGTGTGTGCGTGACTGGTTCTTTCTCCTGTCTGTTTCTGTCTTGCCCTGCGATGGACTGGCACCCTGCCCAGGGTGTACCCCCGCCTCTCGCCTGATGACCGCTGGAGATAGCCACCACCAGACCCCACAAGGATAAGTTTGTTTGAAAGTGGATAGATGGATGAGAGGGTTTTAAAAATGGTGTTCCAAACGTTTTTTGCAACTGGGGCAAGACAAAAACACCCCTTTAGATCCAGGGCAAGTTGGATCGTGTCTTTGCAACACCTTAAACTGTATCAATATATACGGAACAACAGGGTATTAGTTCCACTGCCCGTCTTCAATCAACCCACGAAATATTCAACTGTAGCTATTCCTCCCATTTCCTTTTTAGGTGATCCAGGGATGTGGAAGCCAACCCCTGAATATTCCCCTTTAAAAGTCGGGTTGCAAAAGAAGCAGCCTGCCTGGTGGTCCTGACAATGTACCAAATACAAGGCCCCACATACACACATTTCCTTGTTTGTCTATCCATCTGAAGACTTTGCATTGACTTCCGTTCATTGTAGTTACTGCATTTATTCCAAATAAAGACATGTTTCCTAACCCTAACCCCTGCTAGTAGAACACAGTAGAACTGTATAAAAGAGAGGACCAGGAGAGAGTCCTCACTTTCCATCAGCTCCCTTTGTTCCATGTAGTGTATACAAACACACACACAGAAGGTTTGTCTCTCTATCTTTATGATGACTTTACATTGATTTTCATTTATCTTACACTCATTTCTTTATCCTAACTCTGACCTTTAACCTAAACCTATTAACAGATCATACCTGAACCTAATCTAGGTTCACCGTTCAGTCCTAAACCAAACTACCAACCCCAAAGCTGCACTGTGGGTCCCCGCAATGTAGCATGTGTTTGGAAATGGGTCTTATAAGGCTACAAATGCTAAACTCACGCACACACTGAACACAGGGAATTAAACCGATGGGAACGGACACAGAGCTCTGCCTGAAAACCACAAACCAAACACTGCAGTACACAAACTCAGTTTAGATTTGATTGTTCGGCTCAGCCTCTCTCAGCGCTGACGTCATCCTTTAGGTAAACAGTGCTGCTGTTTTTCTAACATGTAGTTGTTTTGAAATGTTCAACGTGATTTTGTTAAGTAGGCATTAGGAGGATCGGTGCAAATTCGTCTGCTCTGTTACAGGTAAGTGGGTATACTTCACCTGTGTAGTTGAGAGTTGAAGGACCAGGAATGAGTTAAACTACAATTACACCAGTGGCCAACCGTGAGCACTACAGCTAGGCCTTCACCCCCAGCCATGAGCCTCCCCTAGCCACCATTACATACCACCCATGGGCTACGATTAATTTAAAGGGCTTACCAACTGCAATCATCCAATCAAAGATGACAAGTACGTCAACAATAGGCAACAACATCTACAAAATTCTCCACAACAAGCAACCTGCTCAACATTAACTTCACCAAAACCGGACATACGGACTCGGACACCAAGGCTCATTTAATCACCATGGGCAGAGCTTTAAACTCACGACGCATAAGAAATCACACACACACACCGACTGAGTCAAATAAATTCATGAGCATCATAAAAGTAAAATCTCATTTCAAATGCACAATATGCCAAACACCATAACGCACCATCACGCACCATTATGCACCATTACTCACCATTATGCACCATGACGCATATCAAACTCGAGGCACAAAAATCCCACCGCAAACTACTGATATGAGGATTTATAAGGGACCAGCTGACCTATTTGATTAAACTATTTGTGCATTTTTACACAGAAAACCTGCAATTAAAAAAATAATGAATTGGATAACATCAGACCATTACTGACGTGAACTTGACAGTAGACTTACAACAATGGAATGGATAAGGGAAAATGTATCAAATGCATTATAGAAGAAGAAATTATATTACATAAATGAAACTTTTTTTTTTTTAATATACAAATAAAGTTTATTTAGTACTCCTATTGTTTGGTCCACACAATTTCTAGGCCTTCTCTGAAGGCGTCAAACTCCACAGGAAACAAGTGGAGGCGTCAACTATCGGCTGGTTTAGTGACTGACTGACAAACGTATGTGAGACTGCAGAACTGAGGAGCACCACAGGGGACTGTGCTCGTACTATTCCTTTTGACTGCATACACTGTTGACTTTCAGTGCGCGTTATCGCTTTGTTGCATAGTGTGGAAACTGTCCAATGCCAAATTTGAATACTAAGGTCCTTAAAAAGCTCAAAAAGCTTTAATTCATCATAAAATACAGAACATTAGGGACATTTCTGAGCATCCTCCTTATCAGACTGTCAACAAACTTTGTTTGGTCAGAGGCTTCATTATAATTGCTGTAATGCAGACTGCTACAGGAGACTCTTCCTGCCCAAAACTATAACAGTTTACAGTCAATACCTTCCCTGACTGTAAACTCTTCAGCCCACGCAGCAAATCTCAAAAATGGGACTTTGTTGGGTTTCTTTTTTGGCAGCTTTGCTTTAAATAAAAAAATGTCTTTCAATAGACACAAGAGGTTCCTTATTTGATTACCATGGATCTGATTATCGGCTTTCTTTTTCTATCCTTCAATCAATTTGAACAATACTTTATATTCTGAGTTTCCACTATATAAGCTTTAAGTCGGCAGTCATGTTTTTTTTGTGTGTTTTCCTGTAACTATTCGATTCATCTCTCCCCAGGTCCCTCTTGAGAATGAGATCCAGATCTCTATGTGGTTAAATAAAGGAAATAAATACGAAAAACGCAGAACAAGATCTGGAATATTTTACTCCAAACTTCATTGTTGATATCTAAAAACAATGGAGAACTTTTGCCTTTGCTGTTGAATGAGAGCCATATTTTTGAGCTGAATCATTGAACGGCCTGCAGGTTTTATTTAGAACTTACCTTATTGAATAAGATATTAAATTAAGGAGAATTATGAGAATGCACGCAACTACTGCTTTTTACTACTCTCTTCCACCTACCAGTACCAGAAGACAGACATATTTAGATGGCAGTCCTAATGTGTGTGTGTATATATATATATATATATATATATATATATATATATATATATATATATATATATATATATATATACACGTTACACCTTATTATAAATAGTTAAATACTATGTATTACTTCTTTTACTACCTGTGCACATTACTTTTTTTCCAGAACAGGACCTTGACTTCCTGACAGGTTGTGCCAGGACCACTTCCTGTTATTAATGCAGCGTTCCTGTCCCACTACTGCAGAAAGATTTTTGTGTTGGCTTTTACAACTGCAGGTAAAAAACATCAATGGCAGGAAATCATGTTTTAACAAGACTACTTCAGTATGCAGAAACAAATAGCAAATTATCTCAGAATTTCTATTTCTGATCATCTGTTTTAACAGTTTATAAAAGCACAATCAGTACAAATTTAAACTCTGTAATTCAAATAAAAGTAAAATCAAGACAAAAACTAATTAGTTCAGTTCACATGAGTGTGCACACAGGAAGAAAAAGTTTTGATGTAATGGATCCAGAGATGACATTTTAAAACCAAACAGAACGAAAAACACAAATAAAATCAATTAAAACAACAAACTTGCCTGTTTGGTTATGTGAGAGATTTTTGTGGTTTTAAGGAACCAAATGAAATCCTGTGTTATGCACTTTTTATTGTGATATAAACCCCCTCGAAGAAGTCTTTTAATATTTGTAATGTTATTAAGGTTATTACGTCTACATGGACTGTGTTTTATAACAACATGTTTGGTTTTATAACCTCCAGTCCGGTCCACCTTAAAAGCACAATTACACAGAGCGCGCACAAAGAGCCCGGTCCACCTTAAAAGCACAATTACACAGAGCGTGCACAAAGAGCCCGGTCCACCTTAAAAGCACAATTACACAGAGCGTGCACAAAGAGCCCGGTCCACCTTAAAAGCACAATTACACAAAGCATGCACAAAGAGCCCGGTCCACCTTAAAAGCACAATTACACAGAGCACGCACAAAGAGCCCGGTCCACCTTAAAAGCACAATTACACAGAGCGTGCACAAAGAGCCCGGTCCACCTTAAAAGCACAATTACACAGAGCACGCACAAAGAGCCCGGTCCACCTTAAAAGCACAATTACACAGAGCACGCACAAAGAGCCCGGTCCACCTTAAAAGCACAATTACACAGAGCACGCACAAAGAGCCCGGTCCACCTTAAAAGCACAATTACACAGAGCGTGCACATTTCCTGAAAACGCCCCGCGAGCGCCTGAGTGCGCGTGGAGGAGAGAAAGAGTGAAAACACGGTTGTTTATGCAGAGAAGGGGCTGGACATGCTCCGATTCCCTCGCTGAAGGAGTCTGAACCCGGACCGAGGCGCCAAGAGCAGCAGCCGCCGCGGAGCCGCGGACAGTCGAGCCGAACCGAGCGGAACCATGTTGAACAGCCAGGGGACGTACGCGGGGAAGAAGAGGAAGAAGCCCGTCCTCAAGCAGTGAGCTCAACTTAACTTTCACCTCCTGGGTTAATAAAGCGACCTGAAATCACCCGTGGCGGGTTTCTGAATGTGTTCAGAGCCAATTAGCACACAGGGGAACTTGTTGCTTTGAAACGGGGCATGGCTGCCAGCTGTCACTCATGAAGGTGTGGGAGGAGTCAAGGAGCCACAGCGGCGGGTTTAAATGCCACCTTAAAAATGTGTTAAGGAAGACCACCTTAAAAATGTGTGTATAGGAAGACCACCTTAAAAATGTGTTGAGGAAGACCACCTTAAGAATGTGTTGAGGAAGACCACCTTAAAAATGTGTCAAGGAAGACCACCTTAAAAATGTGTCAAGGAAGACCACCTTAAAAATGTGTCGAGGAAGACCACCTTAAAAATGTGTGTTAAGGAAGACCACCTTAAAAATGCGCGTGCGGAGGAAGACCACCTTAAAACTGCTCGTGCGGGGAAAGACCACCTTAAAAATGCGTGTTAAGGAAGACCACCTTAAAAATGCGCGTGCGGAGGAAGACCACCTTAAAACTGCTCGTGCGGGGAAAGACCACCTTAAAAATGTGTCAAGGAAGACCACCTTAAAAATGTGTCGAGGAAGACCACCTTAAAAATGTGTTAAGGAAGACCACCTTAAAAATGTGTGTTAAGGAAGACCACCTTAAAAATGTGTTGAGGAAGACCACCTTAAGAATGTGTTGAGGAAGACCACCTTAAAAATGTGTTGAGGAAGACCACCTTAAAAATGTGTCAAGGAAGACCACCTTAAAAATGTGTCAAGGAAGACCACCTTAAAAATGTGTCGAGGAAGACCACCTTAAAAATGTGTTAAGGAAGACCACCTTAAAAATGTGTTGAGGAAGACCACCTTAAGAATGTGTTGAGGAAGACCACCTTAAAAATGTGTGTTACGGAAGACCACCTTAAAAATGTGTTGAGGAAGACCACCTTAAAAATGTGTTGAGGAAGACCACCTTAAGAATGTGTTGAGGAAGACCACCTTAAAAATGTGTGTTAAGAAAGACCACCTTAAAAATGTGTTGAGGAAGACCACCTTAAAAATGTGTTAAGGAAGACCACCTTAAAAAT
>JAVLVB010000103.1:1611279-1652364 GCA_032876305.1 Orestias chungarensis | reverse complement strand
TACAGCAATCCCTCATACTGAGCATGCATGTAGCGACAGTGGAGAGGAAAAACTCCCCTTTAACAGGAAGAAACCTCCAGCAGAACCAGGCTCAGTACAAGCAGCCATCTGCCACGACCGACTGGGGGTTTGAAAAGACAGAAAGCTAAATTAGAAGCACAGGATACTGAAATAAAAGAGTTTATAGCAGCAGTTGTAGTCACAGTCATAGTCACAGTCTTGGTAGTGGTGACATCCTCCACACACTTGCTGATATACCCCACAGCAGATGTGTAGTCCTCCAGGTCCCGCTCCCCCTCACACTCAGCAGTCTCCCTGAAGACCTGCCAGTCTGTGCAGCTGAAGCAGTCCTGCAGCACGGCGTCGGCGTCACTGGGCCACACAGTGATGGTCCTCTGTGTGGGCCTGGAGCGTCGCAGCCGGGGTAAGCAGGCACCAGCATGACGGAGATGTGATCGGAGAGCCCGAGGTGGGGGCGGGGGAAGGCTCTGTATGCGTCTCTTAGGTTTGTGTAAACACGGTCCAGCGTGTTATTTCCACGTGTTGGAATGTTCACATGCTTCTTAAACTTTGGCAGGCAGTTCGTCATCTCTACGTGGTTAAAGTCCCCCGCTACCACGTAGAAAGCCTCCGGGTGCTTGTTCTGAAGCGAGCTGATGTTGTCATGTAGCTCCTTCAGCGTGATGTTAGCATTAGCATCCGGCGCTATGTAAACAGCAACAACGAACACAGCCGTAAACTCCCGAGGCAGATACTGAGGTCTGCACTTCACAGTCAGCTGTTCTGGCGCCTCGGAGCAGTGGCTGTTTTCCAACACACAGTTTGTGCACCAACCTTTGTTGATATAGACGCAAAGTCCGCCCCCACGGGTTTTCCCGGAGAGCTGGTTGCTGTCCGCACGGAAGAGCTGCCGGCCGGCGAGTTGGAAGGCTGAGTCCGGCATGGTGTCGTTCAGCCAGGTTTCTGTGAGACAGATCACCGCGCAGTTCCTCATGTCCTCACAAGCACTGATCCTCAGCCACAGCAGGTCCAGCTTGTTGTCCAAAGAGCGGACGTTGGACAGGAAAAGTGAAGGAATCGGGGGTCGGTTAGCATTAGCCTTTAGCCTGGCTAGCACACCGCCGCGCTTCCCCCTCTTCTGCCGCCGCTTGCATCGCCTCCACCGGCCCTTTGTCTGCAGCGCTCTGCTCCCCCACGCCGAAGTCCGGAGGAGCTGTAGTCAGCCCAGTTTTGCTTGGATGTTATTTTCTAAGTTTTTGCTGACCAAACTGTCCTTAAACCTACAAAGTTCAGTCCTACCATAACTCATACGCATGGGGCGCATGAATTTGGGCTCGGAACGGACGTAAAAACTACTTAAATCAGGGTGTTCACTAGGAGCGTGAGAAGCCGCTGCACTACTGTGCGCCGCCATCTTGAAATGTACAGTCAACAGTGTTGGATACATCTGAACCTCATCAATCAGTCGATCAGAAATACAAAATTTATCCCAAACTAAATTAAATCTTGTTATTGTAACTCATTTAACTACGGAGTTATTAAAGATGGTGATTGCTGTGAGCCGGAAGGATCTTCTGTAACGGTTCATTTTGTAACTCAGCCTAAGAAGCCGTTGACTGAAGAGACACTGTTTTCCAATGACAGTGTACTGAGGAGGATGTTCATCTCCAGCGATTCCACAGTTGTGAAGATGTCAATAGTGATTATGCCCCATAGGTACGAACTTTTCTGTTAACTGCGAGTTAACAGAAAAAAGGAAATTTTAATTCAAATTCAAATCACATTATTAATCCTAAAGGGAAGGTAAATGTCATAACTTATATTATCAAAGTGGTACTGGTGAAGTAGCTCTTTTTTACTAAAGATATAAAACAACCTCTGAAGACACCGACAATGTGATGAGGCAGATCCACAGGGTCTTCAGTAATGTCCTTTATTTTATATTTCCTTACATGAATCTCACATGGATGATTGAGGAAAGAAAGGGGTCCTTCTTATATCTCTGTCCTGTTTGCTACAGGCTGTGGATCGACAGCTCCTTCTTATTTTAAACTCTTTTGGAATTTGTGGTTGCAGTTAAGGTATTATTTTCAGATTCTGTGATGTTAATCAACTGCAGTTCAAAACTAGCGTGTTTCCATAGTTATGCATCATAAGAAATGCCCAAAAGTAAGACAATTTCAGCAGAACATTTCTCAACTGCACAGCATTTTAAACTGGAGGCAATCTTTGTCTATAAAAGTGATGTTTCTGATTGAATTTGAGGAATTAAATTTAAAAGAAAAGTCAAAACCAATGTTTTTGAGTGAGCTAAATGATGTGTTAAAGAGTATCAGCAGTGGTGATAGTGGTGATTGGTGGGGACTTTAACAAACCTGTTGGCGAAGAGAACCAAAAGTGGTGAGGAAGTGGGGGGCAAGTTTGGGATCCGAGAAACAAACAATAGTGGACTTTGCAAAAAGGAGGGCGATATCTGTTTTCCATATATCCTCCTAGGAGAGGCAAGAACATAGGTTGATCTAAAAGAGCCAATAATGAACACACAAAGGGAATACATTTAATATAGATGTTGTTATATAAAGATTAGTTGTGGGCTCGACAGCATAGGATAGTGTATTGTAGGGTGTAATTTTTGGTGGGGAAGATGAGTACAAAACCTGCAATGGCCATGGAGCCTCGGCAAGCACTCATCATGGTTTATGCGGCACCCATCCAAGCATCCAGCCCTGGACAGTGAGAACCAACACACAATCACAAGTTAATACACTCTTACACACAGACACTCAAAGCCACTCGCCCAATGTAAACACACTTAAATGAATGAAATATACTGTCTTGTATACACTATTTTCCCAGGTCCAGGTAATGATATTCCAGAGGGTAACCTTCTCCCTGATCCCAGAGATGGTTTCCTTTTATTCTAGGGATTGTGGAAGGTTTTATTTTTTTAAATTGTTTATAATGTCTAAGACTGACCAAAGAGCAGTCACAGAACAGATCTCTAACGGGGTAAAATATATTTTTTACGCAATTATATACACATATGGTATGTAGATACACACGTTTAATGCAAACTGGTTTCCTGTTTTTCTTAATGCATTCCTCTCAAAAATGTATGAAATTTGTTTGCTGTTATTTAAAAAGACATCAAATTAACATATTTTTATCATTTGAAGTTAATGCCAATCCGTTTAAACTTAAGGTGACAGTTCCGCCATTCCTTCTGTATCAACTAGTATGAGTTTTAATTACTATTCTACACTGTGGCTTAAATAAGCCCTTCAAAAGTCAAGTATCCCCCTCTAAAGGACGTTTAGGTAACAAAGGCTCCTGTCATTGTTTTGTTGTCTAATTTGCGCACAATTCACCTTTCTCATATTCAGGGTTTCATCAGAAAAGTTTAATTGAGTTGTCAGCCGTTCGAAGATGAAGCTGGAAGTATCTGGTGTGATAGTATTTCATCAAAAGCATAGTTAACTTTCAGTTGCAGTATTTATCAAATTAGAGGGCAGAGGGTTGTTCTGTGCTTTTTAGAATCACAGAGTAGCTTTCCCCGATTAATTTAGCTGCTGAATGAATCTGCTGTTTAGTTTAGTGTGTTTAAGCCAAGGTTCAAACACAACTACATCCCATCCCAAATATTTTTGACAGGCAGGGCTGACAATGGAATCCTATGGAATAGTATAATAAAATATTTTGTTTTCTAATTTCATTCTAAATTAAAAAAAATATTTTGTCCATTCTAATTTAGTTTTTAGTTTCCTCAGATCCAAAGACAAATATAAAGATTATTGTTGCTTTATGATTAGTGGCTTCTTCCTTTCTGAGTGCCATTGAAGGCTATGTCATTACAGGGTATTGACATATACTAAATAATTGTGTTCTTTGTCCCACAGCATTATAATGTAAAATAAAAACAGCTTTGCAGCTACTCTCTAAAGCTGGTAAAAGTGACATTAGCTGACCTATTTTGGAGGAAATTATTTGGGTATTTCAAACTGACCTAAAATGGAAAATGTTGATTCTGCTTTAATGTAGGAAGACAACAGTTTTTCGTAACTGATGTGAATCAACCTTTTAGTAACTATAGCCACTTTAAGTACAAATAAATATGGAGGTCTCCTAATTGACTCCACACTAGAAATGTGGTTTAAATTACATGAACATTTACATGAAGTTTTCACATGACTGTCCACAAGGCTTTAAAGTGAAAGGTATGCTGTGCTTGCTGGCAAGTTCCCTGACCTGCTGAAGAAAAATGCCAAATTGCAGTCGCTAATGTTTCCTTTCAATTGTTGAGCAAATTTGAGCAAACTTTTAATATGACTCCTAACAAAATAAAATTTTAGTTAGGGGTAATTACATCTACTGGTCTTTGTCATGGTTATGTCTGAGCACTTTTAAGAAGAAATAAAGTTCATTTAATAATCAAACAGAGAATGTGCACTAATATCATGACCAGAAGGACCTTTGGATGGACCTATAGTGCTGGTTAAGGTTTGGGGTTCACAGAACAGATCTTCAAGTAAGGATTGAATATTGAGAGCTGTGGTGGTGGCAGGAGTGGACCTCACTCTAGCTGGAGAGGAGTGCCTCCAGGAAGAGATGAGTGGTTTTATGGAGATCCAGAGGGTAGTATATGACACCATAGAGACAGCTGCACAGGTGCTGGGGCAAACAGGCAATGCAGATGACAATGGAGGTAGATGAATGGGTGGAGGGGCAGTTGCAGGTTCTGGAGACAATGTCCAAAAATCTGTAAAGGCTATGGAAGGCTTGGAAATTGGTTGCAGTCCAGAGAACAAGAAATTACTCGGAGAGAAACCTGGCTTGAGCAGCCAAGAAGGATTACAAGGGACATAAACATCAAATACCAACAACAACGAGGAAGCAGGAATTTGGATGCAGATGTTACCATATATGGTTAACACTCAGGCACTGGATGACTGGTAAGTCGCTCTTATACTACAGGCTGCAGCCTCGGAACGGCCTCTTGTGCAAAACAAAAGAACTCAACTGGAACAAACACTAAGCCATAAGACCCTTTCCTAACAATCTATATCTATTTAACAAGACATTAAACAGAAAGTAGTAGAATAATCCTGCTACATCAGAACATATGTTGCAATTGTTTCCATTGTCTCTTTAGTGCTCTACCTCTTTTTCGGAAAACCAAAAAGGAGCGTAAAGTGTAAAAACTTCTTCAGTCTGAGGAGTCCTTTACTTTTATATGAATTGAAATATGTAAATTAAAGGTAAGAAAACTCATCTGTATTGTCACTTTATCTATTGGATGAGTTTATACCTTTAAGAATTTGTTGAATCCATATGTTAGTTATTTCAGTTTTTGGTTAATTAATCTAAATTCTGATTATGTTTATTTTGTGCTGCAACAGTTCTTACTGAGGTATCTCACTGAGGTAAAGGAAAGAAATTAGACTGGTGGCTTAATGAGGAGGAATGGAAGAGCAGGATAAGGAGGATTATAATGATGCAAGTGCAGGAGTGTACATTTGGCTTTACCTGAATGCATCCATACATACTCAGAACATAAACTTCCCACTGTAAAAAGATCCAGCGTCGCAAGAAATGTCCCCGCTTCACTTGCTGCTTGTTTACAACCGGAGCAGTTTTCAATTAGTGTTGCAAATGCAGATGTGCACGCAAAAATGGACACCCATATATTAACATGCTGGCACTGAGCATTTGTAAATAGAGCGCTTGCCTGTTTGTAAGAAGCGAAAGCTTATCCATTGAGAATATAAACAACAGAGGATGCAAAACAAATGAGTTCCTGCAAACAAACCCACAATTTTACAGAGACGCTGTCACGTTGAAGCAATCAAGTAACACACAAGTACACTGACTTATTTAGAGTCTGTACCTGTTGGCTTTTCATTCTCATCTCGGCATTCATTAAAGAACATTGACAAAGGCCGTCAAATGAAAATATCCCTCCTTGATTACTGACACACAGTTATTCACAGTGAAATTGCAATGCAACATACATCCTTGTTTGCTGCTTATTCTTTATTGATATATTCTTAAGAATCCCCAAGAATGAAACAAACTTTTTTATTTATAAAAAAAAACACTGTTTCTTATTCAAAGCCAATTTTTCCAGACTCTCATTTACGCAATGACTGCTGGAGATGGGCAGACCAAACATAGAGCAGCACAGAGAGCCACAACCTTGCTCTTACATACCCACACCTAACTGATGTCATGTTCACATCAAGCAGCTCTATTGAAGTCAATATTTTTTTACCAACTTTTTTTATTGCTTCTTTGTACTGCAAATTCAATAGAAGAAGAAATACAAGAAACTTACGGATGCATAGGTAGAACATATAGCGTTCATACAGAAGAGTCCCACATGTCATTGTGTGCTTTGGACATAGTATTTAAAGCCTGACACCCTACTCTAGGCAGCCATCTTCTCCTGATGTTGGACTTTGGGCCCCTAGTAGGCTTACCAGCAAAAAACCTATATTCTAACTAAGGGTACCCCAAAAGACCCCTTATGGTAATTACCCCAAATTCTACGAGTTGCACCATTCTGACGCAAGAAACAGACAGCTAAGTCAGTCAAAGAATTCTAAGATTCAAATGGGTAATACATCTAACCCTACCGTGGGTGTCTAGGCTCTGCCTCAGAGGGTGAGAATCACTTTCATCTGGCAAAATGTATACCTAGTAAGCAAAACTACAAATAATATTTATGTGTGTTTGATTATTTCTGTGTTTTGGCTCTCTTGATTATTTATGGTTTTTATGGGATGTTGCTACTGGTTGAGGCTAGCGTCTGCTCAAATGGCTGGCTTCATTCAAGGTCCGCCATATTTCTGTTAACATGTACTCTTTTCAGTATCAACATTAAACTTCCCCACAATTTGCTCTACAACCTGCCTTCTGTATTACTTAGTCTTCCTGATGCCATTTACTCTTTAGCAAACCTTTTAGGCATTTACAAAACAGCTAGTTTAATAAGGAGTATAAATGAAACCAAGTTGATCTCTTTTTACTTAATACGTTGTCTTTGATGGCAAATTGTTGCAATGGATTTAAATATCAGAGATAAGTTGTATGAGTAAAATACAAACCATGTCGTATGTGCAAAAAAAGTATTTAGAATAAATAGTTTTTGATTGGATGAAACTGCTGGATGCTTGTTTGTTTTCAGCTGTTGGAAAATGTTTGAAGAACTTTATAAAAACATTTCCAGTGACATTCGCTTGTATATATTACTTGTATTGTATGGGCGTAGTGTCTTATTTGTTTTCACAGAAAGTGAAATTTCAGAACGACTGCATGATGTGTTCCTGCCCTTATCGTTTCTTTTGTATAAAACTAATAATAATACTAATAAAAAAATCCTTGTGACATAAAAAAGAAACATGACTATTTACTTCTAATGTTTTAACCATTCATCAAACTTGCAGCATTTAGGGAAATCCATTGGGGGACAATAAACTTGAGCAGTTTTACTTACATTTGTCATGATCTGTGTTTTTGGTTTTGTTCAGTTTTCTATAGTTGTCTTGTTTTATTATTATTATCACTATTTATATTATTAGTTATTGTTTTCATTAGATTATTTTCTAGTTTGGTTGAGTCTTGTGTGTGTGTGTGTCCCCTCATCTGTTTTCTATTCATCATTCACAGCTATTTCCAATCATCCGGTTATGTCCTCCACTGCTCCACCTCCTGCTTAATAGTATTTAAGCCCTTTTCATCCATTCATCCACTGCTGGATCGTCGGCTCACCTTACCGTCTCTGTGCCATCTCTTGCCAGTTCCTCACCGTCTCCCAATAAGCCTTTCCCCTCTTGCTCGCTGGTTCTCTGTGCTGGTTCTCTCTCTCGCCTCCGGTATTCTTCTCTGTTCCCCCCTTCTTAGATTATTTTGTAGTTGTTAGTTTCTTCGTGTCTCAGGTATTCCTCGCACCCCTCCTTGTTGTTTTCTTCTGTAGTTTATTTCTTCAATGTTTTATTTCTATGTTTCCCCGGTTACCTTCCATCTCTTATTGTTTATTAATTTGTTTATTATATTTATTTTCCATCCTGTGTTATTCCGCTTGTTCATTTATTTTTTATTGATTTGTTATTTTCATGTTCCGTATTTCCGCATTTGTATATTTTCCGATTTCATGTATTCCTGTTCCGTTCTTCATTACCTTTGTTTCAGTTTATGTTCTGCTAATCATTCATCCTTTCAATAAACCATTTATTCTTCTCGCAACTCCACCTCTGCTCGAGTCATTAATCTCAAACTCTGACAACATTAAAGTAATAACAAGTAAATTACACTCCTTTTTTGTCCCCAACAGACACACACACACATACACACACACACACACATATATATACATAAATATATATATGTATATATATATATATATATATATATATATATATATATATATATATATATATATATATATATATATATATATATATATATATATATATATATATATATATATATATATATATATATATAGCCAAGAAAAATCAAGAATCAGTTCATTTATAAAGCACCAATTTACAACAGATGCTGTCTCAAGGAACTTTATAAGATAATCATTAAAATACTAGACACATCATACCAAATCATTTGGTTATGTGTTTGTATACATATATATATGTATATATATATATATATATATATTGTAGCTTTTTGTATTTCGCCCTCCACACAGGCGCCAGACGCCCCTCCCCCTACTTTTCCCTACACAACTGCACAAGGCTGGCAGCGGCAGCAATTATCAAACACCTGCTAATAAAACTGCCATTTACCAAAAATTATATTTTATATTGTAGCCGAACAATGAATGAACAACAAATTCCGTGCTATCCCAATCTTGATGTCCCAAACAGGGAACGTCAGAAAGAATAGGGATTATCTAAAGAGACAGAGACCAATTTCAAGAATATTGTGCTACAATATCGAATTTGTTTGACATTGTTCTTACAGTGGTGAACATCATTAACAAAGAAGTCATCTACACTAACGTGTCACAGTTAATCATTCATTTTAGCTCCACTAACACTGCAGCAATAAGTCTTATTTTCCAACATATTGATGCCCATTGCATAATAATGCTATAAAACAAATACTACAAGAAAAGACTGACATATCACTGCATACGTTCCTGCTGAGGTGGTTCAGGAACAGATTTGTTAGAAAAGACTTTTTACTCATGGTTTTAGGTTTATTGTTGTTGCGTATTGGTAAATCTGTTTCACATTTTGCTAAATTGGCCACAGTAGGTTTTCAAGCAGAACACATGCACGATATGACTAGATCCTAAACAGTTTACTCTAGACCTACAGGCTGTCGTTCCACAGCGATGCACTCTGGTTGCAATGTAAATATGATCTGCTGCAAAACGGATGTGGAATATTAGGAATAGAATAAACAAAATATTCTGGAAGAACATGATAAACTTTTTTCATTAAAGAGTAGAAATGACTTAAACAAAGAAAGCCTTTCTATTTGGAATGGATAATGTAATACAGGATAATTACAACATTAAAAAGTCATATCTGGATTTATAAGACTCTTGAACACTCGTGAACATAATTCATACATGTTTTGTTATATGTTTAAATCTCACTCTCTGCTGTCCAGTTATTAGAGGAAAAGGGTAAAAGTTGATACTATTAGCGGATTATCAGTGTACCCACCACTGCATTGTTAATTGATTGTGCCACTCTGTACTTTAGCATCAACCTTTGCCCTGATTTCGAGTACCCTGTTTCTTATTCTGTGTTTGAACATGCGTTTGCTCTGGACTGTGTCTAGCACAGAAACTCAACAACAAACCACAACTCACAGTAAGAGAGTGAGTCCATTACTCCCAATTTCACAAAAGCACATTAGAATTCCCCTCTAGTACCCTTCCCCAGACGCAATCAAGGCTCTGCAAGAAGGTCAACCAATTGGCATTCTTATAGCCGGTTAGTGCATGAGGGTAGATAACAGTAAGAACTCAACTGGAGGCTTCCTGTTACCTACTGAGAAATGGAAGTGCATGTCCCAACATCAGTTCCAAAAATAGCAGTTTTAAAATGTAATGCTAAATTTGATTCGCTGCGACTTAATTGATTTTAATCACCTGTCATTATAAGTTACTCATGTGAAAAGGGGCTATTAGAGTTTTCATTAGGAAGCTTAGAAGAGCAGATGCCATAAGGTGGGTTGAAAAATGAGCAGCCTCCCATACTTTTAATATTGACACACTGTCAACACCTTTTTTTTTAAAGCAGGAGTTTCTCCCTATGAGTCCGTTTGATTTTTACATAATATTGCACCCCCTTGATGATTTAGAGGGCTCCTGAAATGGACAGATTTAAATTTCCTTCCAGAGCTTGCAATGTGAATGGAATGAAGGGATGACATTGTATCTTGGCCTTTCACTTAAACTTGTGTGGATCTTGGTGTGTCGATAAGGATCACTCATTATGTGGTGAGCCAGTTCTCAACAGAGCTTCGTCACAAACTCATAGCCACATCACACCAAGCACTTCATCTGTATTCATGGGTGGTTAGCAGCCTGTGCACCTCCCCTCTGAAATACAGCAGGTGAAGGGAGATAAATGCACACACACACACACACACACACACACTCTGTCTGTCTGAAATAGGAAATACAAGAGTGTTTTTTTGTCTGAATCTAACCCAGTACATTAATACTTTCAGTTTTCCTATTTTATTTTTTGTTTTAAAATTAATTGTTTTCAACTTATTTTTATTGTATGGTAAAGTTGTTTGTGAATCAGTTTAATTTAGTAAAAGGTAAAGAAATTATAATAATTTGGTAACATTTGTTGCAGAGACAACTAAAGAGCTTGAGGTGGACGTTGAACAGAAACACCAACACCGTTGCTTATATATTATATTGTGCAATGATTTGTTTATGCAACAGTTTTTAATGTTCTGTATCATTAGCATGAGTGACAGAACAGGGTTCCGTAAGTGGGTCAATGTTAGTTGACAAGATTTTGGGCTTTTTTGTTCTCATTTCAGTTAAAGATAAAAACAATTATTACAATATATCCTAAATGTGTGTCAGAAAAATTATATTTAAAGTTTAAAACTGTTTGTTTTCGATTTTTCAAATTTCTAAAAGTTATATCAAGAATTTAAAAATAAAAACCTACAGCAATAAAATTATTATAATTATTTATATTATAGTATCTGTGTGTGTAAGAGTGTATCTTTATCTTTATCTTTATTTAACAATCTGTGGGACAGATTCAGAAGTAGTTTATATTTTGCAGACACAAGGGTTTATAATAGTAAAAGAAATATTTCAATAACTGGAAAAATAATTATCAATATTTATACTAATGAACAGAAGCCAAAATTGAAAAACAACAAAGCAAAACTTACAGTAATGGATATTAGCTTCGTCTGGCTGATATATGATAACCACTTAGACTTATTCTTTCAGATTATAGTCATGCAGACAATAGTGTAATGCTAGCTAGTCGGGTTAAGTAGCTAGTTTGAGTGTAGTATATAAAGATAGACTAAATTAATTAAAAGTAAGCATTCACACAATAGAGATGAATCACACATACAACTGTGAGCAAACACAAGCAGACACATTCCCGCAACATAAAATAAAATGAGCCATGTCAGTTAGGTAGCTAGTGCTAACCTTTCACTGCCTTTGAAGTAAAAACTGAAGATAATGTGTCAGGGGTTGCTATTTAACACGTTTTCTAGAGATGAGCCGTAGGAAACAAGCTTTGTGGTCCAAATACATTCTACATTGCTGCCAGTCACAGTTGATAGTACTATATGACATTAGAAGTAGGATAAACATTTTAAATGGCATAGTGTCAATGAAACAATGGAATTTGAAATTATTTTTTTATAAAAATGCAGCAAGTAAAAAACCTCACAAGATTGTTTGGGCCAACTAATTAATAGAAGGGTTATATAATGCTAAAATAAGCTAGAACTATGACAAGGCACCAGAAGTGGAAAAAAAATTATTCTAGAATACTAAAGCCTCTGGATACCATTGCGCTTCCTTAATTGATATACCTTTGTTTTGAGACCTTGGGGAATGGGAAAAACCATTTAACATTATCAAAATAGCATCATTTTCTTAGTTCAAGATTTGATTAAACAAAATTAAGAAAAACTGTAAAGACTTTCTTTGTGAAAGTCATATGTAATTCAAGCATGTATCATCAATTTGAATGGTTCTTTAGTGTGGTTAGCGGGTGCAGTAGTCGGTAAAATTACATCTAATGACCCTCAGGGGTGGAAGAATCTGCTTCACAGTTTCAGCGGATCATTTCTCAATCAGAGATCCCACTGAAGTGTCTTTGTGTGAGTCACTTAACTCCCAGCAGTGATGCTGACCTTCCGTTGGTGTAGAGATGCTAAAATATCCGTATTAGAAAAATAGAAAAATGTTCAGTAATATCCATGAAACAACATTGGTGTTTTAACAGATATTTCTAATCTTATGTAGGAAAGTTATATAATAAATACTGTCAAAATTGTATGAATTAAATGAATCCATTTTAGTAAAATTAAAGACAACTGTGATATCTCTGATAAAACCTGCTGCATGTAAATGCAAGTCATGGATGAAATGGAATTCATTTGGTGTCCATGAAAATGATACATTTGCAATATTTAATTTTAAACGACTAAAATCCAATCAAGGAATTTTCCATGTGTGAACATAGCTACTTAGAGGCGTCGGCTTCTCAAGGGCTGGAGTCCGGCATGATTTAGATGCATTCCTGTTCCAACACCAGAATCAAATGGCTCAATTAGTTTCTCAGCATGTCATTAAGTTCTGCTGAGGTCTGGTAATGAAAAACTCATCTGATGCATGTGTGTTGAAGCAGAAAACAAATAAGTGAAACCAGGCAATGGACAATCGGGACAGACGAAAAAACATTAAGATTCTAAAGCAAATAAGTTCTTGGGACCCACTTTATACCAGGACACAGCATTTACAGATTCTAAAAAGACTAGGGTTTTTTATTCTAATCCCAAATTTATATCCTTTAGTTTGTCCTGTAGCCGTACCCACAGATGTCACCTAGTAGAATTGATAGAATATTATGTAGTTTCAGGTTTTTATCTTCTGTGTTAGTTTTACAAGAGTCAACTACATGGTCGCCGCGTAACATTTTGGTTCAGTTTATTTTTATAGGCAACAGCACTTTTATCATAAAACCGGTTAAATTTGTTTGTTCTTATTGTTGTTGTAGTAACATTGATAAAAAAATGCTTTACCAAAATCCTGATTGATATTTCATCTACTATGACATTGTCAGTCAAATCAGATAAAAGCATTTCAATGTGTAAATAAGGCATTTTTGCTAATTTGCTTAGAGGTGGTCTGAAAAGTAAAAATAAAAAGCACCTAGACAAGGTATCAAATGAGGAAGTATGACAGTTGCAATGCCAAATCAGGATTTTAAATCAAGATTTAATATTTTACTTCTTCACCCACCCCTAGCAAGTCAGCAAACTCTGTACAGGTGAGAATAAACAAAAACATACGCAGCAGCTATGTTTGGCAGGGGTGCAGCAGTATCTCCCAAATTATTATTGTTTTGATTCTGCAAATTCATTTGACAGCAGCTGCAATAAAATCAACTAAAATTCTCTGCCACTCCCAAACACACAAACACAGTTATGAAGATATAATAACAGAGAATTGCTGTGTTCCAAGTTCACTGATGCATTCCCTCACAAAAATATTCATATCTCTTAATTTGTTTTAACATTTTGTAATATTAGTATTTTATAGTATTTTATTTGGGATTAACCAAAATAACAGATTTCTTATATATATGCCTCTTTACTCTGATACCTCCACAGAAAATGCAATGCAGCAAATTGCCTCTAGAAGTCACTTTATTAGTTTGTATAATTTATTACTAGTTTAAGTCCAACTTATGTTCCAACAATTTTATCAATGTTGTTTCATGTGGATTTTGTAGTATCATATTATGAAAGGTTTGTGGAAACGAAATACGTTGAAATAACTTCCTCAGTCACATTCATATGAGGTGGTTTTTGCCTTTTTTGAATAAAGTTTATGTTCAAAAGGGGATTTGGAAACACCTTTGCTGAATAAGTGCGAATGTAGCAAAGTTATTCTTCTACCTCCTGTTTATTACATTGTAACGTAAACATCTGATGAGATTATGCTTTGTGGAAACGAGGTCTGTGGTAGCGCACATATCTGTGCTGTATGTCTGAGGGTGGAACATGTGTACAGAGCTTGATGAAGAGGACCTGTTACCAGTCTGAAGTAATTATTCTGGAGTCTTATGGCTTGGTTGTTGGTAGAAAGCTCTTCCTCCTCCAAAGGGAATCAGGTTAGTTCTCTTACAGGTAAAACACTGGAAGGAAACACAGAATGGATTACTCGGGAGCACAAGGTGAAAGTTTCTCTGAGGGTTTGATGTCTACCACGGTCCTAAACTGCTGGTGATCCTTATGTCTATCATACACATCAGCAATGACGAGCAGGAGAGCAGCAGCTCACCTGTGTGCCCTTTCAGGTGCAACTCTGGAATGCAGGAGGAAAAAACAACAACAGTTGATAATTGACAATCTGATCCAAGATGGAAAACATTCTTGGTACTTAGTTTTTCTTTCTGTTTGTACTGAACTTTGCTGCTATTCTACATTTACTTTCACCAGAGACTCAGTGGAGTGGAGATTTTCACCAATCCACAAGTATTTCTGAGGTCCTCGTTCTGAGGATTTATTTAATTTTTAATTTCGATGAGACATGGATACGGATAACTACAAGTAAGGAAAGTATTGACAATTTCACAAACACTTATTTCACATGTTTAAATAAATATCTTTAAACATCACTTGGAGAATTATGCTAAAATGAGGGCTAGTCGAGATGTCAATTATTTTAGCTGAACTAAATTGTACAGAAGGGCTCTTCACATATTTTGACTGCTGCATGCAATTTGTATGTTACACCAGATGGCACCTCTCTCCTTATGTCAAACTAGATTAAGCTTGATACAGCTGTGAGAGTCAAAAATAACCACAAAAAAACAAATAAAAAATTAACATACATAAAGAAATCTGTTACAAGACAATGGAAAGACAATAACCTGTGGGTTGAGCCTGTAAGTCTTTACGTGATGAAGGGTTTTTGCGGTTTATGGCTTTGGGAGTTTTCTGCTGGACATGGAGCTAAAAACGCTTTATCTCAGCTTCCCTTTGAGCTTAGTAGAAACTAGCTGTTTGATTAGAATTCATTGATAAATTATTATTTTTGGCTCTACCTCTCTCAGCTGAGTTATTTCTGAATTTAAGGTGCTGCAGTTTTAGGCTGGTGGAAGACAATATGACTAAGGGACTACTGACTAAGAAAACTAAGTGCTTGCTTTTTTAAATCTTTGCTTATTTACCAACTAAATTGTAAGTGTGGATCTCTTGTTTTGACTGAAACTCTCACCAGAAAGCCAGTCAGGAAGTGAGAACTTGGTCAATCAAGAATCCATTGTCTAGGGCAGTGCCCTAGACAATGGATAAATGTTAAAGACAATGTAGTATCTCCAATCCCCTCAAGCTTTGGTTTCTATCTGCCTCCAATGGGGTGGTTTTAGCCTGATTATTCAATCACACAGAACAGCTGCAAATTCTCGGTTGGTCTATGGAACTGTCAGTCAGCGTTGAACAAGGCAGACTTCATTTCTGCTTATGCAAAACATCTCTCACTGGACATCCTTGCCCTCACAGAAACTTGGGTCAAACCAGAATACAGCGCCACATCGACTGAACTCTCCACCAACTACACATTCTCTTACACATCACGGCCTGGCAAAAGAGGAGGTTGTACGGGGCTACTGATATCAAACAAATGGAAATATACCCATTTCAGCTCAGGAGCCTCGTTCAACTCCTTTGAATACAATGCCGCCCTGACAACAGCACCTGTTAAAATGTATGTGGTTGTTGTATATCGTCCTCCTGGTCAATTGGGCGACTTCTTAGAAGATCTAGACTCCCTGCTCTCCTCCATCCCCGAGCATGACTGCCCTCTGCTTATCCTTGGTGATATGAATATTCACTTTGACACTCAAGACGAAGCGTATTTCTTCTCGCTCACTCCCTCGTTTGATCTCCAGTGGGTAAGCAGCCCCCCAACTCACAGGGCCGGTAAAGTACTTGATCTTTTTTTAAGCAGACACTGCATGACCAACTCACTTAAAGTTACTCCCCTACATCTCACAGACCACTACTTTATTCAGCTTGATGGTTGTCTCCATCAACTACCTACTGCACACCCTCCCACTGTCTCCTTTCAACGGAATCTCTGCAATTTGTCACCTGCACACTTCTCTCCACTCATAACCTCTGCTCTTCCACCCCATAGCACTTTCTCATCTAGGAAGGTAAATGATGCCACAGAGTCCCTCTGCTCAACCCTGAGTTCCTGCTTGGTCCACTTGTGCCCACTGATCACCAAACCTGCAAGACCCATGCAGTCACACTCATGGCTGACTGAGTCCATTAGATCGATGCACACAAACCTCAGAGCTGCGGAGAGAAGATGGAACAAATCAAAGGACCCATCTGATCTGTCACACTTCCAAACCCTGCTCTCATTCTTCTCCTCAAGCGTTACCACTGCAAAGAAGGAGTTCTATCAGGACAAGATCCACAGCGCTACCGACACCCGGAAGCTCTTTTCTACCTTCAAGTCTCTGTTAAACCCACCATCTCCTCTTCCCGCATCCAACCTCACGGCAGATTTCTTTGCCAACTTCTTCACCGACAAAGTGGCGGTGATCAGCAGTCAGTTCTCAGACCCATCTACACAGACCATTCTCACCCTTCCTCACTGGTCCTTCCTCTGAGCGCCACTTAACCCGCTGCTGCCTTTTCATCATTTACCCCGCTCACCGAGGATGAGGTATCAAAGGTTTTCACAGGTAGCCGCCCTACATCTTGCCCTTTGGATCCTATTCCAACCACACTCCTGCAAGCCATAGCTCCGATTGTTGTGACAGTAGCCACTCATGTGATCAATGCTTCACTATCCACTGGATCATTCCCCACTGCCTTCAAACAAGCCCAGGTAAGTCCCTTCCTCAAAAAAACCTCCCTAGCCCCCACCCAAGTGGAGAACTACCAAGCAGTCTCCCTCCTCCCTTTCCTATCTAAAATCATCGAAAGAGCTATCTCACAGCAGGTGACGAAATTCCTCTTCCAACATGACCACCTTGATTCTAACCAAACAGGCTTCAAGAGCGGTCACTCCACAGAAACATCAATCCTGTCAGTAACGCAATCCTTGAAAGAAGCCAAAGCGACAGGCCAAGCATCAGTTCTCATCCTACTGGACCTCTCAGCTGCATTTGATACTCTGAACCAAAGCATCCTACTAACCAAGCTGGCAGAAATGGGCATTTAGGACAGTGCACACTCCTGGTTTGAATCCAACCTCACCGGACGATCCTTCAAGGTGGCAATGCAAGGCCAAACATCGACGCGACACCACCTCACCACAGGGGTCCCCCAAGGCTCAGTGTTGGGCCCCCTCCTCTTTGCCATGTACACTACTTCGCTGGGCCCAATCATCCATTCGCACTGCTATGTATGAATACTATCACTGCTCTGCAGATGATACCCAGTTCTATCTGTCCTTTCCTCCAGACCGCCTCTCGGTACCTACGCAAATCTCAGCCTATCTTTCTGACATATCTGCAAGGATGAAAGATCCCCACCTCCAACTGAACCTCTCCAAAATTTAACTGCTTGTCATCCCAGCCAAGGAAAGTATTCACCACAACATCAGCATCAGGTTAGACTCCCTATCTGTGGCACCCACTGAGGTTGTAAGAAACCTGGGCGTCATGATAGATGATAAGCTTTGCGGATCAGGTTGCCTCTGTCGCTCGATTATGTTGCTTTTCTCTATTCAACATCAGGAAGATTAGGCCATATCTAACCCAACATGCGACACCCCTTGATTACTACAATGCCCTCCTAACAGGTCTTCCAGGCTGTGCAGTGAGACCGCTACAGATCATCCGGAATGCCGCAGCTCGCTTGGTTTTCAATCAGCCAAAGCGAGTGCATGTCACACCCTTTTACACTGAACTCCATTCGCTTCCCATAGCAGCACACATCAAATTCAAATCACTAATGCTGGCATACAAAGTGTTTAATGGATCAGCGCCCATCTACCTAAAAACCCTCTTAAAGCCTTACTTCACTGCCCGCCCACTCCATTCCTCCAAGGAGCGCCAACTCATGCGACCAGGTCAATCTAAACTCTTCTCATTTACGGTTCCTCGCTGGTGGAACGACCTTACGTGCACTATTAGAGCATCAGATTCTCTTTCCTTTTTCAAGAAATCCTTGAAAACCCAGCTCTTCCGAGAGTGTCTCTTGCCCTGAAAGATCTAAATGCGCTTTTTACCCCCCTCCTGATATTATTAATTAGCACTCAATGTATGATACTTGGGCATTCAGTGTTCACCTAAATGCTGTAAATGAGTGTGATCATTAATGTTAAATCATCTCCTAGCATATTGCAGGCAACTGAGTAAATTGTGTTGTAGTTCAATTTTAAACCCTCTTTGTGTAAGTCGCTTTGGATAAAAATGTCTGCTTAATGCATAAATGTAAATGTAAATATGACCAATTGTCACACGGCTACCTTATTCTTTTATTGTCTAATCTGCTTTTGTTGCAGTTATTTTAAGTGTTAACTTTCTTTTTGTCTTTCAGTGTTTTTCTGGGGTTTTGTAAGCTGGGACATCTTACAGTAGATGGTAATTGGCTGAGGCTACTGGATCATGCTAATAAAATTTGTTTTAACACTGGAAAAGGGTAGTTTTTCCTCTCCACTGTCACTACATGCTTGCTCAGTATGAAGGATTGTACTAAGCTGTAAAGCGAGCATCCCTGTAAAAAAGGAAAAAAGGTAAGTTAGTCAGATAAACATACTTTGCATATCAACAGTGAACTCTTAGTAATTAGATGCATCTCCAGTTTCCATTCACTCACAGAAATATCCTCTAACATGAGAAATAGACAATGGTACATGTACACACAGTCAGAAATAGGCAGTCTCACACAGAGAAAGCACTCATTCAAGGGGGGCAAGCATTTGTCTATTTTTTTTTTTGCATGCTGTGCCGCTGCGCTTTGACATTTTGAAGGGGTTTGTGAGGTGGATGGCAGAGGGCAGAAGGTCCAGAGATGACAAACACAAGTCAGATGAATAGAAGAAATTTGAAAATAAAAATGAAAATAAATAAAGCCTGAAACACAAAGAGAGGAACAAAAATGGAGATGTGGGGGAAATAGCCATGTTCAGTTAGCAAACCCATGCTGAGTAAGAGAGAGACCGAGCTAACCAGACTCTAGAAACTAAGAAAAACAGAGACACAAGCAAGTATAAGAGGGTGTCAGAAAAAAAGTTGCCTCTGTTTGGCTTCAACAGCAGCAAGACAACATCACTATAATTTAGTTAACATGTAGTAAATAGTTAGATGTGGATATTTCTTTAGCTTTCAGAGTCCCATTTTCAGTCAGACATTCAATCACTTTTAAAAGCTTTTACCATACAATTAATATTCTTACTATGCTGCAATTGGTTTATATCAAAAGGCGAACCTTGAATCTGAACATCGGTAGACAATTAGTTTGAGTCAGCTACATCTATACGCTGTCCTGAGATCAACCAACCTGGGGAAGTCAAGGTGGACTTGAACAATTTGGGGGCTCGTTCCGGGATCTCAGGAGGAAAGCGAAGGATTCGGCACCTGGGCTGATCTCGAACAGACAACAGACATGGCTGCGCGCATATTTTTAAAGGTAAGAGCAGAGCCTGTTTAAATCAAAATATGCTATTGGCTTGAAACCAAAATAAACCGTGTCTGAAGTCTCAGTAGTGTAAGCCTGTAAAATAAAGGCTCTGGCAATGTTCGTGGTTGTTGGAATTAGATTTAAAATCAGGGAGACGTATAGCCTTGGAATAAAATAGATTGAAGGGCGCCGTCGCATAATTAGATAAAATAGATTTAAGGACGTTGTCCCGGGAATTAGAGGAGTAAAGATTTTCTGAGAGTGGCGCCTCCCACCGTGACTTGACGAAGCATCGGGGAAGCTGGGTTAGAGTCCCGGCAAACTGGGGAACAAGCAAGAGTCTGATAAAACTTGAATTGTGATCCCTCTACCGTTTGGAACGGCGAGACGGCTGGGATACTGTGTGAATAGAAACAAGTTTGTGAATTAGAGTCACCAAAGGCCGTCAGCTAATTGTACACTCTGGTATGGAGAGATGAATGCATGCTTGTTTGAATTATAATTATCTCCGCCTGGCTCTGAAAAACTGAAATATGACAGCTCAGCTTCGGTGTCAGAAGCGGCATGTAATCCATAACATCACCAAACGTATAAAATTCTGGTGTCTGTGTACACTGCAGTGTGTGCTCGGAACTCACACTGACAAGCTGCTGACTGAAGTCTGAGCTTGGCCAGAATTTAGTTAAAACATAACCTGATCTCGAGATAAAATCAGGCTCTAGAAACCACTATTACATAAATGGTCTGACTCCATAAAATACAGACCTGTTAGTTAATATAATAACTTGATCTCGGGATAAAGATCGGGTATTTAGAAAAATTATTACTAATATTAAATCTGATTCCGCACACAATCAGATAACTCCTATGAACTGTTCCTCGTCAGACGTTTAATCACCTTTTACAGACCTAGGACATGTTATTTTTTTTTAGGTCTTACAGGTTACAGCAGAAGCTATATCACAGCTTATAGCACATGAGACATCAAAAACTTGAACGCCATTTAGGTCTGGGCTAACATGCAGAAACTGCTTTTACTGATTTAAAACCCTAATTTAGCGCTGCAGCGGATTTAACTCTTCCAGATTACTCTTCTTTGTTTTACTTGGTTGTTTCTGTCACAAAACACACAGTAAATGGTGTTTGTTTTAGAAAAAGGGGGAGTAAGTAAGGCACTGATTTATGTATCAGCACTAATGGATCACATGGAAAAAGACATCCTCAATGCATACAACATGCAGCAGGCATAGCAAAACTTATACAGAAAACAGTACACTTAGTGATGGGACACCCACTAACAGTCTTGACAACACAGCATTGTAGCATGTAATCTCAAAAAGTTTTACAATGACAGCTTTAAGCTCCAAACATCACCTACACAGCATGCATCAACATGGCAGAAGGAAGAATAGAGGAGCAGTTTGTAAAGAAGATTGTTGAAGAGGTCCTAGGGGAATAATTGTTTGTTGTAGCCCATGGTGTGGGCCATGTCAGAATAAGACAGATAAAGAAATTTTGAAACAATGGTGGCATCCATTTATGATTGACCATACCGACATGATTGACCCTGTAAGAAGGCACAGGTACCTGCTTGTTGTTGTTGACAGGTACTCTGGGTGGGTGGAAGCAATCCCCACCACCAAAGAAGATGCCAAATCCATTTGCAAAATGTTGATCGATCACTGGATTCCTAAGCATGGTTTTCAAAAGAGAATACACTCGGATAATGGTACTCATTTTACAAGCAAAACATTACAATGGGTGGAGAAATCTTTGGGTCTTAAACACAGCCATGGATGTGTGTACCATCCGGCCTCTCAAGGCCAGGTGGAAGGAATTAATCAAAACCTCAGAACAAAATTGGCTAAAATCTGTGCACAGACCAAAATAAATTGGGTCGACGCTTTACCTTTAGCCCTAATGTCCATCCGAAGTTCAGTAATCCAAAGACTGGGATTAACCCCACATGAGCTCCTAACAGGAAGAGCGTTCCCTGGACCACACACCAGGCTATTGGGTTTAGAAAATAATAGTATGAAACTAACTCACCGTGCATATTATAAATTACTGTACAGCCTTGTGTCAGCTTTCTCCAAACAGGTGTCGAAGCAGAACCAACGTGAAAAGACTACAGGAGACCTCGTGAAAACGGACTGGGTCTTCCTGAAAGTTATCAAAAGAAAGTGGTCAAAGCCAAGGTGGACGGGTACGTTCCAGATCACCTAGAGGACATCCCATGCTGTGAGGCTACGAGGGAAAGGCGAGATGTGGTTCCTTTGGAGCCAGTGCACCGCGGCGGAAGAACCTCAGCGTACACTGCAGCAGATACATCAGGAGCTCCAGGACAGTGCGGCTAAATCTGCACCAGGGCCAGCACCAGATACAACAGAAGCAACAGCTCCCACCTCGACAGAAGGGGCAGAATAATTCCCTGGTAGTGAGCAGCTTTGTTTTCTCATTACGCTTTGGTTAATTGTTGCATTTGCATTTATTATTGGGTTGGCATATACTGTGTATTATCGTAACTAGTTTAAGGCAGGACCGTGAAATACGAGTTAAAGTGAAAATGGGGATAAGTAGGCCCCTCGGTTAGCAATAGTGCTTAGCGTATTAATTATTGTTACCGGAATATTATGGTATTTTTGTGAATTACCTGGGCAACGGTGCCCCAGGAAAGATAGATCTCGCCGTTCAGACTCTCATTCAGACCTCCCCTCATGCCCAGATACCACAAAATGGAAAGGAGTTGTATTGAGCTACCCAAAAGGCAGCCATACCACTTTTAAATTCGACTTATGTACTTTGTTCCATTGCGGCACAGCACAAGCAAGTTGGCGTTCTCATTATCTATACTTGTGCGTAGACCCCAGACTTACAGCGTCGGTAATACCTAACTGTAAAAGTAGTTCTCCCCTGTTTCTTCCACTGGAATACTGGAGGGGATCGACGTTTGGAAGTAACCGTATGAGTCCAACTTATTCATGGAAGCAGGTGACAAAATACACTGTCAGTTGGCACCCCCATATGTCTGGATTGGAGGGGTACACTCAGAAGTGGTGGAGTAATGTTAGTTTTCAGCGCGATTGGAGCTGAAGGTCGAACCCTATTTGTCTATCGTTGGGTGACATATGGGGCCCACCCACTACATAGGGGGGTGGTCGCTCATATAGTTTTATGATAGGGGTACAAGGGTCAGGCAAGGACAGTCTGGGTTTTGTGAACCTATTATTTGTAGATCCCCCGGTCACAAGTCCTACAATCTCACCAGCTGCAGAGGCAATGGATAAGTCCACGAGAGGAGTAATAACCCTAGATTATTCACACTTAAAACCGCTAGACGTAATAAGTATGTCTACAGGTTACTCAGATGCTAACATTCGGTTACAGTGGATGGCTCAGAATGCCAGAGAACAGAGCAAAGGGGACTGTGTGGCCTGTGCAACTGCGCGACCGCATTTAGCCACAGAACCAGCCCCTCTGCACTCGAATGACCCACTAAGTTATGATTGTACGCTCCAGTTAACTCGCATGGCTACTCCTATGAACTGCATTCCACTAGCTTGTCTTTTTCCTCCAATTCCTAATGATACTCGCACAGGACCATTTACCCCCTTTAAAGGTAACCAGACACACCAATGCTTCAATTTCACAGCGATCAAACCAGTGATAAATGTTGGTCAAATACCGCAAGATTGGTGTAATACCACGGTTTCGGGTTCGGTTATAGGGCCCTGAGCACGCTCTGGACTTTACTATTACTGCGGAGGTCAGAGACTTCTAACTAGGATCCACGCCAATGCCACCGGAATTTGTGCAATGGTGCGTTTGCGGGCACCCTTTTTGTTACTAGGAACCGACTTAGTATCTGGACCGTCGCATACTTCCAACTTAGCTCGTTCTCTGACACACGTTCTCTCACAGCGGAGACGGAGACATATACTCAAGCGCAGATCCACTGTCTCGGAAACGTTTGACCTTTTATCTGGTTCACCCACTTATATCGACGCTAGAGGAGTTCCTCGTGGTGTTCCAGACGAGTATAAATTGGCCGATCAAGTTGCTGCGGGGTTTGAGAATTTGCCGATATTCTCAGCAATTTTCCCAGCAATTACCCCAGTAAGAACGTGGATCGTATTAATTATGTTCATTACAATGTATTGGGACTCTCAAACCTGACTAGAGATGCAGTGGAGGGGTTGGCTGATCAATTAGGACCAACTTTGTTAATGGCAGTCAAAAATTGTATGGCTCTAGACATGTTACTCGCTGAAAAAGGGGGTGTATGTGCGATGTTCGGTGACATGTGCTGCACCTTCATTCCCAACAACACAGCCCTGGACGGTTCGGTCACTAAAGCCTTAGAAGGCCTCCGTACACTCTCTGAAACAAATGCATGAGCACTCCGTCATCGAAAATCCTTTTGAGGACTGGATGACGGGAATGTTCGGCAGATGGAAAACTTTGGTAATGTCTATTTTAATATCTTTAGCAATTTTCATGGCTATATTAGTAACGTGTGGTTGTTGTTGTATACCATGTATTCGTTCCTTGTGTCCGGCTCATCTCTTCCATGATTGAAAAACATGACCCAAGAGTCATGATGCCTTTATTGGCTGCTGTTGGAGAGGATACCAAGTAAAACAATGATCTGTGTAATGCTTCAGGATGTGAACTCTTAATAGAGTTCAAAAGGGGGAATTGTGGAATGATAATCATTTATATTCATGTTTCTTACATATATTCATGTTTCTTTTAGGTATTCATGTTTCTTTTAATACAAGAAGTGTGTGCATTTAACAACAAGGTATACATTGTCTGACAAGGCCTGTTTATTCTCTCTCTGGAAGCTGGATCAAGGTAGCCTGAGAAACAGCCTATCAATCGATTCCTAGCAGTAAATCTGTCAGTTAAAGAAGGTGAAACAGAGGGCAAAGCTGCACTCCTTTTTCCTTCTTATCGCAGATTGAACGGGGTTAGCGAGGGGTCAGCGAGGCGCAGGAATAACGGTTTCTGAAACAGTTTCTGTAAATCACATGTGAATGTTTTGTGACTCTGTACACTCCCTGATTGCAATAAAAACAGCCTAAAGGGGGGTTAGAGCTCAGACCCGAGGGATCCATTGCACTGATGGTCTCGGCGCTCCCTCCTGCAGGAGGAACTTGGATGATCCGCAAGATGTCTTTTGCTGAGTGGACTGAGTTTGTATTTTTTATTTGAACATTGTGAGAACCTGAGTACGCTGTCCTGAGATCAACCAACCTGGGGAAGTCAAGGTGGACTTCAACAAAGAGTAGTGGCAGGTGACCTTGACAGAGATTACCTACCCTCATACTTGGCATAATGTTCCAGAAGAATCGACCTACTTTGAGTGGAGAAAACATACGGATGAAAAGTTTTTTCGGCAGAATATTATTTATTAAAAGGATTTGCAGCAACTTAAAACAGAACTCGAGAGGAATTTTAGAAGAATAGACTCAGATATTTATGTTGATATGAGTAAGCCTATGAATACATTATACTTCTAAGCGGGTGCTCAGTACCATCTCCGTTTTTATGCCCCCATGGCTTACATGCTAGGTGTCAATCCGGGGGAATGAATCTGTTTCGATAAGATAGATGCGCCCCACCCAATGGACATAAAATCAGGGTTTTATCAACTCTACTGTTAAAGCAATGTAGTGGAACCCCAGATAGTAGGAGATGTATATGCCCCTCTCCTTCGAACTGTTAAAGTTGAGGGTGGTTTTGGTGATCTAATCACAACGATCACAACGGGTACTAAGTTGATGTACCTATGAATGAATATGGTTAAATCAGGTTATGCTATAGCTAAACCTCACCTCAGCATAAAACATAGCTGTCAAAACATAGAAGTCATAAGAAAAGCTGTGAGTAAAATAGCAGGTTCAAGTGCTGCTGCTCAAGAAGGATCAGGGATAATGGTTCTGTCGTGAAGAGCAAGTGTGGAAAGTGGACCGTTCCACACACGTTTACGCAGAGCTCGTAAAAAGAACAAATCTGAAGCAAGAAGCAGGTCTGAAGGGAGGAAGTCTGCACGTAGCAGGGACATTTTTAAGTAAAGAGAAGTAAAACATTTAGTATGGCCCTCTTGCATCAGAAATGACCAGAATGTACCTTGGCTGAGCTGGATCTCTTTTCAGTCCCAATGACGCAGCTATCTATTGAATACAAGATCTACACAGAAATTCAACCAGTTCTTACAGACACTGGTCCCATTAAATTTTTAATTCCGGGGGATGGGGAGAGATACCTGGATTTGACTTCCATCTTACTTCTAATTAGGTGTAAAATTACCAATGCTGATGGAAGTAACCTGACAAATTATGCTGCTGTGGGATTCATCAATTATCCACTTAATACAATGTTTAGTCAATGCGATGTTATTTTGGGGGATATATTGGATTTCACAGTCTAGCTCCACTCATCCTTACAGAACTATGATTGAGATGCTGCTCAACTTTCCTGAGGATATGTTAAGGAGTCAATTTAGAGCGGGTCTGTTTTAAAAAAATTTGCAGGAGCTCTGGATTTTATTGTTATAAATAATGGTCCAAATATAGGGTTAAATAAGAGACCCTCGTTCACTGTTGAATCGAGAGAAGTTCACTGATTATGCCCACTTCATGGTGATATTTTTTTCTGTGAGAGACTCCTGAATTCTGTGGATATGAAAATCAAACTGGCAAGAGCCAGTGATGCCCTCTGTGTAATGGGAGCACGTAACTCAACATACCGGTTAAAAATATTGGTAGCGTCTCTTTTCGTCAATAGTTTTTTTTTCACCTGCCGTACGCTTAGGTCATACCTCTGCCTTGATGAGAGGGAATGCTCTCTACCCTCTATCACGTGTGAATGTGAAAACATACTCTATCCCTGAAAATTCCAAGATATGCACTCAAGGGAATATCTTTCTGGGAACCATGCACCGATATATAGTTTTAGGCATGGTCCACCACCACGCATTAACAGGAAGAAGGGACCTGTCACCATTCAACTTTAAATACTTTATGGAATAATATATTGCATTATGCAAAGACAAACAGAGATTTCCGGCCAAATCCTTCCAGCCACAATTCAATCAGGGAATATCAGTCAGGGAATTTTACAGCATTTGTACGGCTACTGCTCGTCATTTAAAAGATTTGCCTCTGAGCATCAATCGAGAAGATTATAATGAAGGATTTTCACTTTTTGTGTTCGATCTTTCCCCGTTGCCTGTATTTAGTGGCTGGAGATGTGATTTCTGGTTCCCCTTCCACACACCGCTACACTCATCTTCTATGCTTGTTATGACTCCATTTTAGAAATTAATTCAAGAAGACAAGTGTTGGTGGACTACTACTAATCATGAATAATCATCAGCTAGAGGGTTTACTACATTTTCTTTTAGGGGATCTATTTGGGGGTGTTTGGGCTTGTGACCAACTGCCGTTACTTAAAAATGAGTATACAGAACCTGCGTAACTTATTGTGAACACGCACTCTTCACATATGTCAGGAGATGAGTCGAGATGATGGGAAAGTCAAAATAAATCACCGTAGATATCAGGAAGAAAATTGGCAAGTCATCCTTGGGGATTTCAGATGCATGACATTTCCACAATCCTCTGTTCAAACAATCATATTTCAGTGTAAATATGAGGGGAAAGTGAAACTGCTGATATACTGTAGTGTCACAAACCACATTAAAACATGTCCTGAACTTACATTGGCTGAAAGGTCTTTCAGTGAGGAGAAAGTTATTACTTCAAAAGACACTTAAAAAGGCAGATTTAGCTTGTAGAGAAACACAGTGGTAAAAGAACTTCATGTGGGGACACATGTCCTGTGATTTAATGAAACTAAAGTGGAACTGTATGGTCATACTTTTTTTACATTTGGATTTAAAAAATGGAACTCGTGTTAGCCTGGGAATCAAGCTGTGAAGAATGGTGGTGGCAGCATCATGCTGCAGGGTTATTTTGTAAAAGGAGGAATTGGGTAATGCATCAAATAGATAGAATCAAAAGGACGTACCATTATATAGACGAATTGAACCAACATCTAAAAATCTGGAATGTAAAGTTTTGGTCCTCCAAATGGACAATTGGCCTAATGGACAATGGCAAAATTTGAAAACGGGCTCCTGAGTGTAATGGCTTCACAACCTCTTGGTCTACGTTGTCTAGTTAACAGAAAATTAGATTTTTATGTCACAGTGATTCCTTGGATCATGCGTAATTCCCAGTCTACGTTCTTTAAGAACTTTATGGTTTTATGTTTAAGTCATGTCAACCAAAGTTGGAACTCAAGAGCAGTTTATTTTTGGTATCTCGACTGTTTTTACGTTACCTTTTGTGACGGATTTTAGGCGTAATTTGTTGTCTTTTCGTATGCTCCTGTTGAATTTGAGGGAACACAACTCCATCTAGTGGAGACAGCAATTTAAAAAGTTGTCATGTAAACATCTTAACAGAAACCAAAAAATAATAATAATCGTTTTTGTGTAAACAGTCTAAGGCATCGAGGAAATTATGATCTCGAATGTATAATGGAGCTTGATTAGTGAAGGCTTTATATTTCAAAAGAACAATCTTGAAATCTATTCTAACTTTGACAGAGAGCCAATGGGGGGAAGGTAAAATAGGGGAGAGAAGGTCTCGGTTTTCAAGTTTCATCAGAACTCTTGGTGCAAAGTTTTTCGACCAACTGAAGAGTTGATAAAAGCCTATATTTGTGGTCGCCATTTAACATTTATATGTCCTTCACCAAGGACAAGGAATAAAGTATACTTGAAAAATCCAAGAGATGTAACCTTTTAACCTTCTTCAAAGACCAACAGGCCAAATCCTGGTGATGCTTGGCCACCAGATACAAGTCAAAGGCAATATTGATTCTCTAAACAACAAACCACACCCTCCTCCAGGGGCACATTACAAAAACCAAGACAGAGAGATAATATAATAATCCTCACTTCACCATCTGAGGTAAAAAAATAATAATACTCAGGAGAATACTGGAGAAGTTTAAAAGATAAGTCGTTGTACAAATTAAATTAATACTAAAGGCGAGTAAAGGTATGTAGAAGACAGAACTTTGTTCACAATAAAAATAATCTATTTTAACACAGTGAGAAAGACTTGTGGGTTATTTGATTTGTCAGAGAACACAGACACAGGTTTTATAATGAACAACAACTGGTTTAGCTCAGTTGAATAGGAGAGACAAGAATAGCCTTATTTTATCTCGATGTGAAGCTGTCAGATGAAATATCCTAATTCACCACGCTGCTGTATGTAAAAAAACATGAATATATGAATTCTCAAATGAATCACTTTGTGGGAGCTGCATGATTTGCACTACAGACACATACACACCTCGGATGTTCTCAGAAGTGGGCCACCAGGGTCTACATACTTTGAATTATTCTCCAAATGGACTAAAACCAAAGCAAATCGGACACACTAAGATGTGCCATCGAGTAGCAGGATAAAATGTACCATGTGTTTGAGATGGCGTGACTTTGACTCCAGCTTTTGCCATTTGTCATCCAACTTGTCTCTTTCATTGTTCTTCCAAATTGCATTTTCCCCTTTTCCCCTTTGCTTTCCCCTTATGTCCTGCTTTTCTCTCTGATTCTCTCTTTCCTTTCAGAGAGCCTCGCTGGCAAAACTCTTGTCTTCCACTGCCAGATGCTCTTGTCTCACATTGCCTCCCTAGCCCTTTCTGTGTGCATGTTAAACTGTAATCCAGTTAATCCCTCTAGTAATGGTGTGTACTAGGAGACGTATCAGACATGACCAGTGGGGTTGGTTCTTTTGCTTTGTTAAAGCATTTAAAAAAATCCGGGATTTGACTCATGTCCAGCAGCTTCTCACAAGCCGCAAATTAATGCCGCAAATAAATGGCACCTTTTTGCGTAGGAAGTACTTTGTCAAATTAATGAGCAACATAAAGTTGTTCAGTTAAAACTGTCCTACATCTGGTGCCAATACAATCCCTGCAGTATGTTGAATATGTATTAGAAGCACTAGAACTAGAGGTTCCTAGGACACTACAATACTGAATGTTTAAACCAATGGCATAATGACTTCTGTCTTTATTTAACCTCAGATCCGAAGGGATTTATCTATAATTACCATGGCTTGGAAATACTAGGCACGTTGTAGTAAGAACCTTCAGACTAGTAGGATTGTGAAAGATTGTCAGTTGGACCTTTAGGCCATACCTGTCAAAAGCCAACCATCCTTCCAGTTTAACCATTTGGTTGTCGTCAGTGGTAAAATACATCCTGATGACGCCAATATGTGATCTGTATTTGTCATATATATCAGATTAGCATGTTTCTTTTCATCCAGTTGTAGTGCGAATTTTGAGCAAATTTTAAATGATAAGAAAAGGAAATAATAACATAATTAGATAGTTTTCCATTTATTGAGTACATTACATATGGCGGTAACAAACTGAAAGTAGCGTAACAATTGTAAAATCATTTTCCCAAGGTTGAGGAAGTTATTTTGAATTTTGCTGTTTCAATCATCCCTTTGTACTGTGATAGTTGAAAATGAGCAGAAACATGTTACAACTAGTGTTAGATAGATTGAACATGAGGACTTTTCCTCTCAAAATGCTGTTTAAATGTTTTAAGGTAATGGATTTTTTTGTCTTATCCTTAAACCAACTGTTTAAAATGTAAAAGTTGCTGTATTTAAAATAGTGCTGGAACATCCTTTTGTGTTGTTTCTCCAGTGCAGAGCATATTCCCTGCTGCACTAGCGTTCAACCTCATGTTTGGGGGTTTATCTTTGTACTCAACCAGTCTGTCTATGGGTGTTTTTTATTTTATTGTTTTAGGTTTAAAATTCAACATGAGTCTTGGTTTCTATGATATTTCAGCCGCATGTTTCTCAGTTATTCTTTTTTTTTCTTCTTCAGCTGACTGAGTTGAAGGTGTTCTTGAAGTACTTTTTTGATGTTCTTATGATCCACATCCTTCCCACAATCTCCCTAAAGCTAAGAAGTACCATCCACTAGGAACACCATGACAAAATAACACATGTAACAACTCAGTTATGGACGTATTTGCTGCATTAAGGTAAAAACAAAGCCTCATGAATGAAACCAGAACGGTGAAATCAGCAAATATTCAACACAATAGAAACACTTTGCCACAGATTAAAAACAGTCTTTAAGGTTAAAAAGTACTTCAATTACTGGGTAGTAATGTGTATGATATGTTTGATAAAAATGTAACATTACCACATAATCGTAATTTAGCCTTCAGCTTTTCAGCATTTTTTGAACAGAGCTTTATCTCATGCAGTCAATGTCAAAAGTACATTGACTGCATGTGAATCTGATTTTAATGATCTGTGAACTGTTACATGCGTTTTGTTGCTCTTAATGTTTATTATGTGTTAAATCTAAAGTAGCAATAAATCGAAGGTAAAGAGGAAATTATTGTAAAAAATATGGACTTTGGCACCATTTACATAAAGGGGAAACGTGCTATTTTCTAAAAGAATGCATTAACAAAGATATAAGCTTTATTAAGAAGAATGATTTAACGAGTCCTTTCGCATCCATATTTAAATTTTATAATACTGATGTATTTATAAAATTGCTGTTTTGGGGCGATTTTTTTGTAATTGCTAAATGTGAGTTTAACCTGCAGCCTAATCCCCTTTAATTCTGATTTTTCAACCTAATTCTGTGTGAGAGTCAACCTCTTAAACTGGATAGCATCAAATTGGCCTCTGGTAACAATGTAAAGAACCTTGGTGTTATTTTCGATCAAGATACGTCTTTCAAGTTCCATATAAAAAAGGTCTGTAAGAGCTCCTTCTTTCGCAAAATGCATTTAAAAGTATAGTTCTGCTGCTATAGGCTTGGATTGCTTGAGGACAATCTGACCACTTTTCTCTTTGCTACTTTCTTCCTTTGTCCAATCTACTTAGTTACTTTTATTTCCACCTTGTTAAGCTTTTGTTTTCTCTTAGTGTTCTTCTCTCCATAGTAACCACACCTGGGCTGGCGTTCTGTTAGCTGAGACAGCTTCTTGGAGGAGAACATGGGCTGAGATGATTCCAGTGACGTTCTACAACTGCTGCTTTAAACTCTTTTTTTCAGTTTCCTTTGCATCTAATTTAGTTTTCTGTCTTTTCAAACCTCCAGTCGGTCGTGGCAGACGGCTGCTTGTACTGAGCCAGGTTCATCTGGAGGTTTCCTCCTATTAAAGGGGAGTTTTTCCTCTCCACTGTCGCTACATGCATGCTCAGTATGAGGGTTTGCTGTAAAGTCAACGACAACACAAGCCATTGTTTCTGCCTGCTGATTCCAGAGGAGTGAATGCTGCAAGTCAATGACTCGATTCAATCTGCTGGGGTTCCTTAGATTGGAAACTTTTTCAAACTGATTTGTTTATGATGTATTTATGATTTAAATACATTTTCTTGTAAAATGCATTTAGATAACATCTGTTGTAATTTGGCGCTATATAAATAAACTGATTCTTGAATTTTCATTCCCATTAAATTGTATTGAAAAGTTTATTTCAACTGTATCAATTTGTGAAACCTATTATATACACACATATATATTTGATAGTCCCTCTAGTCCCTCCAGAAAAACACAATTCTGCGATAGCAGAAAATCCCAGAAATCAAGGAAGGGACGCACAATGTCCTGGGGTATATTTGTTAAAAAGCCACATATTTTCTTCATAAATAGAAACCAAGCGCACAAATCACAGAATTATGTACATTTGGCAGAATTTACTGACCCTGCATTTCTTGCAGGAAATAAAAATAATTGGTCATTTCTTTCTTTTGACTGACACTAAGGCTACACCAGTGAATAGTCTGGCCCATTGCGTAGCGCCACCATAACAAACACAAGTTTCGGAGCCTAGGTATCATAGACATTATAAACAATAGACGCCACATCGACCGTTGAGCGGTGAGAAATACGGCTGCAGATTTGCATTCGTCCTCCTATCCAGAGGACCGAAGCAGACAGAACCGTTTTCAGGAGTTCTGTGCTGCTTATTTCTGGCAAATCAGCGGAAGATTGTGACCAGGAGTTGGGGAATTACGTATAGTATATATGAAGATGCTTCATTGAGCTGGTCAGTCCTCTGCTGCAGCACATTAGGGCATCTGCCATGTTGGATGTATCAGATCTACCCCGTAGACTAATAAAAGCAAATTAACTTCATCCAGACCTTTTCTACAGGGTGGTTTAAGTTAGTTACAACTGGCTTTGTTCTTTGACATAGTCTGTATTTTATAACTAAGCAATGTTCATTCTTTGTACTCTAAGTTAGCATAATGGGACAGTTGGAATTATTTTATCCATTATCACTCATATGCTCTTCTATTACTGATTGGACAGTAATATGCAGGCCTGTACCAGCAGAATAAACTCTTTCTCCTCTCTTTTTTTTTCATGTAACTCAAGGAGCATGTTCATTCTCTACATTTGAAATCAACAATTCCCATGTTTTTCACACTTTTCCGGATATTTTCGAACCTTCCAGCATTTTTGGCACTTTCCGCATTTTCATCACTGAAAACAGAAAGAAATCCCGCAGAATTCACTGAAAAATTAGACATTCTTGCCTGCGTAAAGAAGCATTTTTGGCCGCATAAGCTTTGATTTAAACTTGAAATTTAAAAGTAGCACATTAAAAATAACTTCTGATTCAGAATTGTATAAATTAAAAGCCCTAACTATTATATTATATTTTACTGAATATGAATATCAACAAAAAATCTCAGGTATTTTGTAATGACCCTAATGATAGTATTTCATTGCGATAGTATTTGAATTGCAGCTGCTCCTTACGATAGCAGATTTGAGCTAAATTAGAAATAATCAATTACATAAAAGCCACAAGAAGATGTAAAGTTTTATTTTTTTATATTTTTATTTTATTTTTGCATAAAGTTAGAAACTCATACGAGTTTCTGCCTAATTGATATTCTGCCTATGTCCTTAAAATAATAGAAACTAATATCAACATTAAACTAATACAATAAATGCTTGTTTAAAGATTGCAGTAATGAGCCGTCTGCAAATTGTCAGCCAGAATTTCCAGAATGTTCTTAAAACTGGACTTGTGCTTCTTGCTAAATATTAAAATTGAGTAGTTATTTTGCATGTGGATAGTAGCAACAGTGGAACGTGATTTTCTTTTTTTCTTTTTTTCTGTATTACTACAGACACCAGGCGCCTGATGAAAGAAGCAGCACAAATCAAAGACAGCATTTATTCAGGTCTTCTCTCATCCTCAACTTTCTCATTACCCCAAGGTATTCAAAGAAGAGGGTTGTAGTGGTGTCGGCCAAAACACAAGCTGAGGCAATCAGTTCTGGTAAAGGGCTAAACTATGGTCTCAAACTATATTCACTGTGTTCATTTTTCTTAAGACTGGATGCCAAAGTTTAACTAGCAATATTTCAGGAAAGGCAAAGAAAACACCCTATTTATTTTTCCCAACCTTAGTAAAAGCTTCATGCAGCGAAAGCTATGTTTAAAATAACATATTTAGAGTTAACATTTTTATACATACAAAAGTACAAATATATATATATATATATATATATATATATATTATTGAAACATTTAGTCAATTTTGAAGCTTTACATTATGCTTTAAACCATTATACAATACAGAAGCAAAAATAATCCAAAGTAGGTCAAATTATTGTAACTATACTTGAATTTTAGGTTAGTCCTTCTCCATTAATGTTTCTGAATCTGTTGTAAATTGTCCTTGCTTGTCTCTTGTTCTTTATTCTGACTGTATGTTTTTTATTCATCTCAGATGACTTTTAGTCCAACCAGTGAGCCCTATGAGGCTCAGTTCTGCCTCCTATCCATGCTACTTTCTGTCTCATTTCTGTGTTTTTATTGCGCATTTAATGCAGAGCAAGACAACTAATTTGGGGGACTGTTTTTCTTTGCTCTCTGGACTTCTCTTATCCTCTTGACTTTTTCTGCACACAGACTTTGTTTTGTCTCCCTGGTAATGAATCTGTTTCTGAATTTGGACAAGTCCTGTTCAACCCCTGCCAACCTAATTTAATTGTTTCATTCATTTTTCAATAATTTTGAATTTCCTGTTCGGGCACAACACATAGCAAACTACACTGCCTCATCCCAGACCTCTTCCATGTATTTCAGCAAGTCATGTTTGAATGTATTAGTATATTTTACAAATCTTAGTTCTGTTGGTCATATAAAATTAAATCATACAACAGTGAAATAGACAAATTAATTTACTCTGCCCTACTTGTCAGGATGACAGCTGATCTCCTCTGACTGCACATCACAATTTTACAATTTATTCCAACACCTTGTATTAATTCTCAGATTATGTGGTATTTCACTTCAAAATGTTTTGGTTAATATTGGCTTGATTTTTTGGTAATCACACATTAAAAACTTGTTCCAGCTGCCTGTAGCCTAACCATGGTCGATAGAAGACTTTGTATCCTAAATCATGTTTCACCACTTCCTCATTAAGATGACAAAAGTTTGGGATACCATATGAAAACCTATGGCTTTTAATCCCAGCTTCAATACCATAATATCTACCTTTTTTTCTGTTTACCAAAATTATTTTCTCTTTATTTTTTTCCAGTACTATTTCCTGGCACCTTGAATAGTTACTTTCTTCAAAATAACAATTATCAAGTGCTTCCCATGGAGATATAAAACCCTCTGTCCTTACTCTGATAAAAATTATGTATTATAGCCAAATTGGACAACAAGTACAACGTATCTATACATTATGCATTTAAGTGAAAAGTCGGATGTTTCACCTGAGGAAAGTTCAGGATCGTCAGCATACATTCACATGATTGTTTAGTGTTCTGAACCTAAAAAATTTGAAAAAAATTAGCAAGATTATTGAGCTATGTATTTTTATTTGTTGATATATCAGATGCCAGGACTTGCAAAGAGAGTTCTATCCCTCCTGCAGGGAAAAGTTTGTTCCAACAAAGTATCGAGATTAGAAAGGTGAGCCAACCTTTTGCAACCTGTTGCTCTGCCCTCAGGTTCAGAAACTCAGAGAAACAAAAAGGAACATTCACATCCGCAGAAAACTTAGTAAAACATCAACCTGGAGAAAAGTTTAGTTTTTTTCCTCAAGGATAACAAAGTTGTCTATTTTAGTTTTGTGGTTAATATTAAAGCAAGTGGAAGTGGGAGGCAACATAAGTGAAAGTATTAGCAGGTGTGGGCCGAATCACTGGAGGATATTGCAGAGTATTCAAAAACAGTGTTTAAGTAGTTATGTCACATTTTAGATGAAGAAAACATGGAGTTCGTGGTGATTCTAGTGCCACAAGAACTTCACACTAAACTGTAGATATTAAGTACTCAGAAAATAGGTTTGAAAATGTGGATGGAATTCCTGTGTTGATGATACAGAAGTGGATCGTGTGGGAAGTCTCTTTAATATCTTATTTTTTCACATATTATCAATGCACCATAAAACTTTAACTGCAAGCTAACCTGCATAGAACATGACATTTTATGTGGTTATTAGGAAGCTGGATGATAAATAAAGTAAAGTAAAGGAATTTGAAAGAACACTTAAATAAATGTAACATTTACCTAAGCTAAGAAATACATCTGTTTGACTATCTGTTATAAAAAAAGATAAAAAAGTCTCCCCTCATAACTACATAAAAACTTGTTATAATTTTAAATGTTCCGCTTATAACACGATTTTCAATCCTTATGCAAAGTTTTTATAAGACAAGTTTTAAAACCCGCTATAGAGATAAAAAACAAACAAAAAACACATACAAATATTTTTTTCACGATATATATGTTCCAACGAGAAGAACATTTATTTTTCTTGTTGTAATGAGATATTTAAAGCCAGAGTACAGAAAGGTGAACAGTTGAAGAGAAAAATAAGCTGGACAAGGAATTCCAGTGAATATAACAGGCAAGGTATTAGAAGAATCCGGCAAAGAAATGATTAAAAACAAAGAAGTTAAATACAGAGAAACGGGAGGAGAATGATAAAGGATAAAGAAATAGGAGGAGACATGTTTTCTGTTTCTCTGCTTAATTCAAAGCTCATTGAAGGCTGTTTTTGCTTGTCTAACAATAACTGCTCCAAGGTACACATAGGTGCCACGATTTATTCCTAACAGGAAGTCAGAGTTATTTTGTAAGATTCTGATTGGCCGACATAGGTTGTGCTTTTTGGGGGGGCGTCCTTAAAAAAATACACAGTGAGAGTCTATATTCGTGTGGATGAAAATAATCCAGTCTATACAATATTATTTTAGAATATATTGCAAAGATTTTTTTCAATACATGCCTGGCTACAAGTGGAAAAAGGCCTAAATCCTCAGCGGCACCGTGGTAACTTTCATTTCCCTGAAGAGAATGACTGTTTAAAAAAAACAAAAAACAAAACATTATTATCTTTGTGAGGTAAACAAACCTTTTATTATTCTAATTCAGACATATATCAGTTAAAAAGGCTTAGGTGTGACGGATGAATTAGACATTTTAATAAAAACCAATTCCCAGTGTATTGTGTGATGCTGTTTGTCAGACAGAACTAATGACACATTCATAATGGGAATAAGAATGCAAACAAAGATGGAAGATATTAGACACACTGAAAAGTACAAAGAAAGAAAAGGCTGAGTGAGGAAAAACAGCTAAGAAACAATAATGTGATTGATGAAGAAAAGACGAGAGAGTGAGGACGAAAACCCACCCGTCAGTGATCTAACAAAAAAGCGCAAGAAAAAGAAAGAAACAACCAAATACAGACTTTACAACAGGATTTGCAATAAAGCTTTGTAGGATTCCTGTCTCAGTCTGGTAATTAAAGCCCATCTCGATCATTCTAAGAAAGGTGCCGCCTGTCTGCAGACGTCTCATATCATTAAACCTCTGATTACATCTACAGCAAGTCTACTCCTTTAGAAAAAAACTGAATGATTACACCTACAGCTTTCAAATAAGGCAGAAATCATGACACGAGCTGTCAAGTCAAGTAGACCTAAAGCAAAAAATCACTGCCAGAGATACTGATTTGCCTTCTGATACATGTGCCAGAGAGAAAGTAACAAAATGCGATTGAATTGGAGGGAGTAAGGGAATAGTACTAGCAGAGAAAGATAAAGGATACGAACCGATGCCCAACAATAGAGAGACGGGAGAACAAGAATCAGACCCAAACTCGACCAAACCCACAAAGCACAGGAGACAATTAGCTTTCCATGAATTCCAGACATCTGTGAATGCCTTGATTCTGTATCTCAGTAGCATGAAATGAGAGCGAGAACATGGTTTACTCTGAGCCAACACTGGCCCACTAATTAAGCAGCACAGGCTCTGGAGTGCTTTTCTCTTGTGCCATCTTTGTTTCTCTGAGGCATTGGAAAAACAAATTGCAACATGGTCATTTCAGCTTGTTCGCCAGTGAGAATTAATACATAAAAGCGAGCTAGAGAGAGAGGGAAAAAAGAAAAGAACACTTTTTAAAAGACAACTTCGGAGAAAACTGTTAACACATTCTGCATCACTCACGTTTCCAGTAAAAGGAATTGATACAGTCTTGTTTTGTTTCTGAGAATGTAGTAGTTCAGGTGCTTGATGTATCGTTACACCTGTACTGATGATAGTATCTACATACATGACATCCATATAGTAGGAAATCCACAGACAACAGGCAGAAATACATAAAAATATAACATCATCAAAAACTATATTTAAGTATATCTCAATGTTGGAATAGGAAACCTTTTAAAGTGTACATAGTGAACAGCAGCTATGTTTCCATCTTATGTCTTGGATTGAGTCCACCAGGGTAAGCAAAGCTTCTTCAAATGTTAATAATACACATTCCTGTAATAAAGGTTTTTCTATCTTAGCTTTTTGCACATTGACTCTTTAAAGCCGAAAAACAACCTCGGAAAGTTTAAAAAAATCATCTATCCATCCATCCATCATCCAACCTGCTTATCCTTGTGGAGCTGTGAGGGTCTGCTGGTGCCGATCTCCGGCACAAAATTCACGAGGAGTGGTTCACCCTGTCCAGGTTGTCAGCCCATTTCAGGGCAAGATAAAGACTGTCACCCCTTTTCCACCATGGGCTGGTTCCGTGCTGGTGCTATAGTCGGTTCGCGGCTGGTTCCAAGTGCGAACCAACAATGAACCTTTGTTTTTCCACACACTGATGCGTAATGCTCCGTCATTACGTGGCTCCATGCGTGTGCGTACGTCATCATTACCCAGTAGATTTATCGGCAAATCCAACCGCCACAAGACCACAACAACAATTTTTAAGCTTGTTAATAATTTGCTGACCACTGAGCTCAGATCCTCCCGCAGCCATCTCTCGCTGGATGTATTGGAATACCGGTTTGGTCCTTGAAGCCCCCTCAGGTTTTTTTGCACTTTGGTGGTCTCCTCCACTGACCACTGCTGCTTTGACTTCAGGTCCATTTTGTTTCTTTTGTCACACAAGCAACTCCAGTGCTGTTTAAAAACTGCTGCTCTTTTGCTGTTTACCAGCTATTAGTTGTTACATAGCCCCACCCCCACTCCATGATGTCATCACATTGAACTGGTTCTTTCCTCTTACCCCAGAAAGAGTTATTGCCAGCTAATCACAGGTTTTGAACCAGTTTGGATCCGGTTTGGTCAATGGAAACGCAAAGAAGTGATGCTAACTCTGGCTCTATAATCGAACCAGCACTGAAACCAGTTTGGTGGAAAGGGTGTAAAAGAGGACAAACAATCACACACACTTACACATAAAGACAATTTAAAACACCCAATCAGCCTAACAGTCATGTGTGGGAGGAAGCCGGGGTACCTGGAGAGAACCCACGTATGGACGTGGAGAACATGCAAACTCCTTGCAGAAAGACCTGGGGAGGAATTTAATCCAGCGCCTTCTTGCTGCAAGGGAACAGTGCTACCAACTGTGACACTGTGTAAAAACGTTTATGAGGAGCTGAGGTGTTTCAAAGTTGTTTGTTGCAAGAGGCAATGCTCCAGTTATAAGTGTATTTGCACCGATTTGTTGTATTTTTTATTTTTCCAAATACTTGTTTGCACTAAAATTCTCTATGAGAACCAACTCTCAGTCTCGTTCAGCCTTTCAGAGGGTTTGTGTTCAATGTATTTCTCCTTGTTTTTACACTGGCTTTATGATCTCAACTCTTCCATCGTAAAGAAATGCTTTAGAATCAAAAATATTGTTGGAAATAAGAATTATTGCATTTAATATATAAATATTAAAAGGCACAACTCACGATGGACGCTTAAACCAAAAATATTAACACATCCAATAATTAATTTGTGAATGCTGCTAAGAAAGACAAGACTTTCCACAAAAGGCAGAGCCAGTTTACCTTTGTGGGGTTGCAATCCTTCCTTAGGCTTTTTTTTTACTCATTAAAACAATACTTTTTACAATTAACACAGCCAAAATTACACATTAATGTAGGTTTAACTGATCATATATAACATAAGACAAAAAGAAATCCTCTATACCTGAATAAATAAGAAGTTTTGAGAGTTAGCATGTCAACACCAGCAAGAAGTAGAGTAAAGAGGCTTCAATCAGTCTGTTCATTCACATCTGACAAACTCACATTGGGGGAAGGTATCTACTTACATCTTTTCAAAAATCTGGATACAATAATTAACTGCAATTACCATAGTAATACTGGATTTTATTATTTTTCTTTTCACCGGATGTTTATTTTGTCTTCGTCAGGTACTGATATAAAATTTTTAAAGCAAAGGCATGTTTTGCGTCCATCTACAGTTTAAGATTAAGTCTAATATGGACCCCTGTGAGGGAGAATAAATCAGAAAATCCTGTTCTGACTACATGCTTTGTCCCGCACATCACAGAGGATTTTAAGGGCTGAAGGTCAAAGTGGCTGTGTATATTGGCTGTACTGTAATTCACATGGATAAGGGTGTGTGTTTAAAGAGACGAGGTGACAGAGTGTCAGAGGGAGAAGTCTGTCATGCAGGAACCAATAAATGGAAACTTTGATGGCTCAGACTGCAGGAGACACACACCCAGAGGACTTCAAAGGTGCACTGCCTGCCGCCACCCACGTTCAAAGTGTGTGTGTGTGTGTGTGTGTGTGTGTGTGTGTGTGTGTGTGTGTGTGTGTGTGTGTGTGTGTGTGTGTGTGTGTGTGTGTGTGTGTGTGTGTGTGTGTGTGTGTG
>JAVLVB010000103.1:1570410-1611179 GCA_032876305.1 Orestias chungarensis | reverse complement strand
AAATATGAATCATGAGGGTTTGTTCAAATAATGCTAAATTGACAACTTTATTATAAGCAAATTAGAAAACAATGGAGTTTAGGGCGCTGAAATCTCAGTCGATTAATTGAAATAAAATAACAACTTGGCATAAAACATTTGGCATAAAAACATCCATAATTTCAGCACTAGACAAGCCAGATAGTTTAAATAGTCCATTGAGTGATCGCCATGGCTGCCACACGTGTGGTCACAACAGCTACGTAATCATCAGAACTTTGGTTCAGGATTTGCAGCAGTAGCCCTAATACTTTTTTAATCTCAGTATGCGGAAAAATGTTCTACCTCAGCATGCAAGATGCTAGAAACTGAAAGGATGATTTTCTTAAAAAAAAAATTATTCAAAAATTATTTGCAACCAGACTAGCCTATTGAAGTCTCTACTGAATTTGGGTACGTAAGGTGAAGGGGGTAGTCATCTTGCAGGTTCAATCTCACTACCTCCTGTCAAGGACATTGTGACCCTGAGCAGGATGCTTAACCGCAGGTTGCCGATACATGTGCATGTTTGTGAGAGCAAATAGAATACCATGTTCGTATTTATAGCAATAAAAAATAAATAACACACAGTTGACAAAAGTGCTGCACATCAGTTAAAACACAGTGGGTTTTAACAATTGTTTAACCAAAATATGTCACTATGTCCTTAACAAGATAAAATACATAAAAAAGATGAAACTTGTGTCCATAAAAATGAACATATAATATATAAAACATTGTCCAAACAACTAAAAACAGTTGATCAAGGGTAACAGGTGTCCAGAGCGAAAAGAAGACAATTTCTTAGATGGCAGCGAGGGCGTGGTCCAGCCGCCCAGATCTCCAATCACCACCGGTGTCTAATCCTCTGTCCATGGCACCTCCAGCAATAGACAGATTTGCCATGTCTCTGGCCCCGGTTCCCTGGCGTCTCCGTTCCCTTTTGCCGGTCTCCCCCTTGTTTTCCCAAGAAGTTCCCCTTTTATTTTCCCAGGTGCTCCCCATGTCAAATCACCTGATTGGGAACAACTGGGTGAGCTTTTAGCGGGCGTGTCTGGCGTAAACAATGTGGCAATGAGAATCTCCTCAATAAAGAAGCGTGCAAAGAAACAAAACATGCAACACAGCAGAACTAATTACATCCAAAACAAACAAAACATGCGAATAAAACAAAAAGTTCACATTGACACAGCAGGACTATAATTACGTCCCATAACAGTAACACAGAACACCAAGAAAAGAGTGAAAATGACATCAACTAAAAACACAAACTGAATAAGTCGTCAAGATGAATCAGTGACACCTGCAGCATTCGTTCAGCTGACCTGAGGAAACCGGATGAGGAGGAGCGGTGCAACAATTTGGATTTATATTCTGGAGCCATAAAGGTACCCAAAAACAAAAAAATTATGTATTCAGAAATTACCATGATGCCAGTGTAAAAAGGCCAAATCTGAACAGTTATTTGCTCACATTTCTTCGTAAAATTGTGCAGCCTTATTTTGCACTAACTGAAGACGTGACAGAGTGACCTGGTTCATTCCTGATAAAACAGAGTTACTATAGTCTAATTTTGAGGTGATGAAACTGATTGCAGGTCATGTTTAAAAAGGAAAGGTTAGATCTTAGAGAAACATCTAAGATAAAAAAAAAGATTCAATCACACCTTTAGTGAGGTTATCAAATCTAAGGGCATGACCTGAAATGTGTGGACGGAGCAGACAGATCAGAACACAAGGAAATGGTTGAAGAAATGTGAGCAATAAAACTACCTTTGTTTTCACTTCATTAAAACTCAGAAGATTACGAGCCATCCACGACTTGATATTCCCAAACAGTCAGGAAGGGTCTAAGTAGAGTGAGCTTCAGTCTGCCTGAGGGCGAAATAAATTTAGCAGTCGTAGGCACACAAATGGAATGAGCTTAAATGTGTGAATGTGACTTCAGTGTGAAGCGCTTAAGTATGTGGGTATGATTACTAAAGCGCTGGATCAGTAAAGTATATTTACCAGATTTGTATTTAAAATTTTTATTTTATTTGTGGAACCACTTTTTCACTGCTAGTCTTTTATAATACATCTCTACCAGCTTTGCATCTGGTGTCTGGAATGTTTGCCGACGAACATATCAAGCTCAGTCATATTATATGGGGAGTGTTTGTGAACAACATTTTTCAGATGTCAGCAGATGTTGATTCTTGGTTTGGTTTAGGTTGCCCGGGCCATTGTTACACACGTATAAGTTATATCTTAAACCTTGCAATTGTAGCCATGTTTTTATGTTTAGGGTTTAGGCTCGTCATCTTGCTGAAAGGTGAACCTCTGCCCACTCTCAAGTCTTTTGGAGAATCCAACAGGTTTTCTTCCTGGATTCTATTTGGCTCCATCTATCTTCCAGTAACTCTGACTAGCTTCCCCGTTCCTGTTGAAGAGAAGCACCCCTGGAGCAGGAATATAGCCTTCACAATTACGCTCCACACCATCCTCTCTGTATTTGACAGTGAAGATGGTGTGTCATCTTTATTATATTCTTCTTGTTTTAGCTAATTTGTTCCTCATGTACCACATGTGATGACAATAAAATTCCTTGAATCCTTGAGTCTGGCAAACTGTAATGAGGATTTGTATGTTTTTCTTTTAAAAATAGCTTTTTCTTCTTGCCACATTAAGACCCCATTCATGTCCTGTGGACACATTCCCTCACCTGAGCTCTACATGTTTGTGTTTCGACTAGAGCCAGTATTCGGATGATGGAATGATCAGCGCTCAAGAGATAATCAAAGCTTGGAAGTCTTTTTTATAACCAAAGCCTGCTTTAAAATTGTCCATAACTTTTTTCCTGACCTGTATGGTGTGTTCCTTGGACTTCCTGAGGCTGTTTGCTACCCCAATATTCTCTTAATCAACCTCTGAGACATCACAGAGCAGCTGTAGCTGTAGTCTGATAAGATTAAAGACCGGTGAACTTGATCGAGTCATTGTTAATTATCAGGCAACTTCTGAAGACAATTGGTTGCACTGAATACTTTTGAAAACAGCCTTTTGAAGTATTTTATTCAAATAAAAAAATGTTCAATTCACAACTGTATACCACTTTGTGTTGGTCTTTCAGATAGAATGTCAATCAAATGTGTTTGTAATGTGACAAAATATGAATATGTTCAATATGTTGAATGGTTTTGCAAGCCACTCTGTAAGAAGTGGAAAGACAGATTTAACATACTGTTTTTCAGTACTTTTTGAGCATCCGTACCTTATTTGAGTGTTACTTTTTTTTTTTTTTTTTTGGGACAAATATTGATCTTTCTTTTCCCACTGCATTCCTAAGAAGCTTGTTGCTTTTGATTACTTTTAGTGTCAGCATAGTCATAATAAATATTAGGAAACATATTATGTACTTTAAAATACTGAGGTATTTTTTAACAGTAAGCACTTTACTAATTTAACTTGACTAAGATTTTGACCAAGGAATTTTACCTGTAACTGAGTAAGATTTGACAATGAGTTTCTTACTGAAACTACGTTTACCTAGTTACATGTACTTGAATAACTCTTAAAAAAACTCTTAGGGGTAATTTTACTTTAATACTCAGAGAAAAACTACAAGAAAGGTACTTGAGCAGATGTTTTGCTCCACCCACATCTGTTTGCACGTTCAAAAAAGACAAAAGAGTTGTGATTTAATCCTCACATGTACGTTATGACTGCTGCCATATCAAACAGAAAGAGAGTGAAAAATACTGAGAAGTTGTCCAAACTAATGACAGTTTGCATGTTTGAAGCCACTCTCCCAAATGTGTGTGGGCTTGTGCCCAGTTGACGTTGATCCAAATTGTAAGAGTGCTGTCTTTAACAACAAAGACAGGCTGACGAGAAAGATGAGGAGCCAGTAGGGTACAGAGGAAAAGGCTCGAAGAAAAGAAAGTGCTAAAAGAACATAAAAGAAAGAAAAAGTAGAGTATGTGAAAGCAATTTTGATAACAAATGACCTGCCAAGAGTCCATATACCTATGGTAGGAACTGTTGCAATGACCGAGACTTGGTCATTATCACTTCAAAGGCTCACTGGGTTGCTGGAAAGTTCTCATGGACCTGTGTCGGGTGTACCAGTATTTCGACTAGAAGCAGTCAGTGTTGAGGAGGGCAGGCTTCTCAACCTCAATTTCTCTGGTATGACTCAGAATATTTAAATGAGAGACATCTGAATACTTAGAAACAGAAATTCAAAGGAAGAAATGAAAGAAGACAGAAAAGGAAACAATAATTGCTAAGATAGAGTCTCGTATTAAATTATTCATACTAAAAAGGAAACATTAACCAAATTAAGCTGCCATTTTATCATATCATATTGTACTCTGTACATAAGAGATGGATAAGGCAACAAATAATTGTTAAAACAAAAAAAAAACATCTGTAAGCGCAAAATTCAGCGTTATTTTTCTTATTGTTTCTACATAGCATCTGTGTTCCATTCTGAGAGAATGTCTGAAGTAAACTTTTGTTTATGCAGTATACTCTTGTCCTGCTACTACTAGATAGGAACTTCTGTTTTTTCAGAGTTCAATGTTTTCAAGCCTTTCTATGAGGATATTGTGATTGACCATGTCAAAAGCTAGTTAATTGTATTGCCTGTATTGATAAAGTAATTTTTAAAAATGTAGACCACAATAGTTTATTTCTTACTTAGTGTAGTAAACACATGAAATAGTTATTTTATGTGTATATTGCTAATAATTTCCTTTTAGCATATAATTTCTCATTTTGGTCTTTTTCCAAAAACATCATAAAGCATTTTTTCTGACATCATATTTCTGCATCATAAAAACCAGATGTTGTTAATCAGGTCTTAAACAAGGGCTGAAGCAAGCAGTGCAAAGTTTTCTGTTTCTTTTTCATGACTTCCATCATCATGGTGTGATGAAAAGAAAAGACTGTCAGCTTACATTGGTAAAATAGCATTGAAATCATTTAAAAGGTGGCAGCATGAATTGTTATTTCCATACTTCCATAGTTGTAGTAGATGTGTGACATCTGCTACTGCTAACATATGACAGAAACAGTTTTCACTTAAAAATTATTGTTGTCCAGAATATCTTTATCTTTTTAAATTTCTGCTTGTTTTGTACCATTGGTAATGTCGGGAATGTTGTGAATGTTAAAGTAATTTTAAAAACTATAAGAATGCACTACACATACACACTCACATACATACTACTGTTGTGTTCCCAAACTGCTCGGCTGTAATGCCCCCGCAGCCTCTGTCTGTCAGATTATCAGCTACGATGGCTAACAGAGCAGAGAATTGAGCCCACAGCAATCTAGCAGTGGTGAATTGAAGTGCCAAACCAACCAATTATGTTGTCAGCACTCGCACTGACAAGAGTGCACCAGAGCACTATTGTGATCATTTTAGCTTTAGGTCCACAGAAAACAAACACTCTCACCAAAACAACCGCTAGAGCCAGAAAAATTACTTCTGTCCCTCCGGCTTATAACCCCATCAGAACAAAAAAGGAGCATTCAGTCCCTCATGGAACCCACACTTATACAATGAAATAAGGAAGAACACACACATCAGAATACATCTAGATGAAATATGGTGCTGCTCTTTGAACATCCCTAACTAAAACAAACTTTTCTTCGTAGAACTTAAATTAAAGGACAAGGACAGAACTTGTGGTGCACATGTGGGGGAATGATTACACAGTTGTGTACTAACATACAGATGAGTGGGTTAGGGAATTGGGTGACCATTGGCTGTGTTTGAAATAAAAGTAAGGACAACAGAGATGGATGCATTTGAAAAAATGCCTGAGAACAACTATGTTTCTGTCTTTTTGCTGAAAAAATTACTTCAATTTATAATTGAAGCTTGTAGGTTTGCTTATTTAGAATGGTCAACATATAGACATGTGTTGTGTTGGAGCTTAGATAATGGCTGTAAACTTATTTAAAGTAAATAATTGCCATGAGCAAGATTAAATGTCCCGTGAGATCAAGAGAGAAAGCGATTCACCTAAAAATGTGGAAGATAATAAAAAAACTCAAATATTTGCAAGGTTTTCAATCAGATTAGACTGTTTCTATTTTTTTTTATGTGTTTTGTATCAGTGTTTATAAAAGCTAAGAGATTAGGGTGCAATAAAACAAGTTACTGTTTCAAAGTGTGTCATCATCTATGAATTTTCTTCTGGTGAAAGATGGAACCTCTGCAAGTGATGGATACACAGACATTTTTTTTAAGAATTTGTCGGGAAATATGGTTGTTCTAGGGTGTTTTTTTTTTTGTTTGTTTTTCAATTTTTTTTGTAGGATCTAACAGCATGAAGAAGAGAGGGGACTTTAGAGATTCTGGTTCATTAGCGCATGTGGCTGAGTTTCTTCCTGCTGAAGGAAAGGCTTGCAGGATCAGGAAACCCCTTGTTTACAAAGTCTTCCAGACTGATCATTTCAATTGTTCCTCATTTCAGACCTTCGGCTTAATTGCAGTCTAGACGTATCAACAGATTTAGGATTTAACTCTAGCCCTGATGTGTCCAGGCTCAAGCAGGTAAATTGTCCATAATTTAAGCGCAATTGAATATGTTAACAATATTATTATGTCTTTTTTTTAAAAGATTTTGACCCCGTCAGTCAAAATGATGGACAATGTAAAAGTGTACTGCAAACCCTGCGTTGCATCACTTCTTATAGGGTCCAGGTTTGGGCCCCATTGTGAGTAGCGGTTCCTCACAATTTAATATGAATCCTACAACATGGGAAATACTATAAAAAAACCTCATACACTCATAAACTCGCTTTAAACAGCTCTAAGGATATGACATAAAGAGCAAATAAGCTAGTTTTAGAGAGGCGTGCCCTGCAAACTCTTTAAATTAGGTTCAGCAAGCAATCCATATTCTGATACACAATCTTCCACATTTTTAAATCATTTTTAAGCGTTTTAAGTAAATAAATTCATATGTTCATAACTTGCAGTTGCAGTAGTGAGTAGGCATTATGCTTTTTATCAATAGAAATATATTCCCAAGATTGAATCTGTAATTTATCATTATTCTAGATTATTTTCAGATTTTGTTTCAGATTTTGTCCATATAAAATATCAACTGGGAGAGTGCGGGACTACATATCTGAGAAAAAAATAATATTTTAAACTTTTCAGCATTTATGTGTCACAAACAAATCTTTAGTCATAACCCTGCTGCACCCAGACCGCATTTAACAAGGACAAACAACATGAAGAAGCTGCATAAATGGTGTCTTGAACTGCAAAAGTAAAAGCCCAGAGTGTAATGACTGTCTCTCTGTAGATGCCCCTGTATTCATGGAGGCAGTTATCAGCTCTTAGATGTAGTTCTTCCTCAGAGTTACTCTCCGCTTCTCTCTGCTTTTGCCATAAGTGGCCTGATGCATCTAGATTGATACCCACCTGTTAGAGACATTTCAGTCACCTCTTTCTGATAAAATATTGATGCATGCTTCACTACTTCACTCATTCTTCTTCTATAGAATTGTCCTTCACCTTTGTTTTCAGTTAGTGTGGTTGTCCCATTCCTCTAACCATGTGTATCAAATATGAATGCCTGTCCTTTCTACTTTCGTCCCTTTCCTTTTTATCACGTACCAGAAGTTTAGTCCCTCTCATAAAATATAGATTCATATCTCTTTCTACTTCTTGTCTCCACCACTTACAGAGCATCTCAGCTTTCAACAACTTTGGTGAAAACCAAAACAAAGTTTACAGCTGGCTGTTTAAGTTAAACTTTGAATTCTGCATTTTCTAATTGTATGCTATTCTATATATGTTGTTGCTACTGCAGAATTAAATTTCTGCTGTTGTTGAATGAGACTGATAAAGTTGTTATCCTCCTTTGCAAAAGCAATTTTGACACCTAACAATTTTTTACGTTCTTTTACTCTGGAAACATTGAAACATTGTAGTCATGTACGCTTCATTTAAACTCGCCGACTCCATTAGTTGGTAGGACATGACACTTTGGTGGAGCTGAATCTTTAAACCTTTTTAAGTAGAAACTGGGTTTCGTCACAGCTTAGGTAATAGCATCCATCCATGAAATTGTCTGGCCTCTCAGACAAAATGATAACTCTTTTATTCAAGCTTAAGATAGACATTCTTTCACCCTTTAAACTAGGCATATAACTTCTCTTCACACTGCACAAGAAGTTAGATTTCCGTCAATTGGTGGCTATGGAACTCATTTCTAAGCACTTTTTTCATTTTTTAACATGTAACATGGGGGTGGTTTCCCATGTGGAATTTGACCGTAGACCTCTGGAGGTGAGGACTGGTGAGGTGAGGCGGATGAATTGTGATGATGAATGGAAAGATCTTACTTGTGGTGATGTTGTTTGACGCCAGGAAGAGTGATTGGTGGGTCCTTTCAGCTTTGTCCAGGTGGAGGGTTGTCTAGGAGGAGAGCGCAGAAAGTGGAGAGTTGCTTGAGAGGGCAGACCAAGCTGAGCCAAGAGGAGCAGAGAAACCAGAGGGTTGTGATGACCGGTGAGGATCTTGGAGGAGTATGAGCATTGGAAACGGTGAGATATCATCATCGGGATTTATAGATAAATACAGTTGTGTATCATCAGCATAACAGTGGACATTAACACCATGCTGTCTGATGATTTTAACAATAGGGAGCATGTATATATTAAATAGAATTGGGCCAAGTACAGAACCCTGTGGTACTCCACAAGTAACCTTACAATGCGGAGAAGATTTGTCATTTAGATGAACAAACTGGGATCTATCAGACAAATACGATTTAAACCAGCCTAGTGCTGTTCCCTTGATCCCAACAGTGTGTTCGAGCGTTTCAATGAGGATATTGTGATTGACTGTGTCAAAAGCAGCACTGAGATCTAATAGAACTAGAATAGACACGAGCCCATTGTCTGAAGCCATGAGAATATCATTAGTAACTTTAGGGAAAGCTGTCTCAGTGCTATGATGAGCTCTGAAACCTGATTGAAATTCTTCAAATAGGTCATTATTCATCAAATGCTCTTCTCAGTTGATTTGCAACAATTTTTTCAAGGATTTTAGATAAAAAAAGGAAGATTAGATATGGGTCTGTAATTTATTAGGTCTTCCTGATCAAGAGAAGGTTTCTTAAGTAGGGGTTTTATTACAGCTACCTTAAGAGCCTCTGGTACATAACCATTCACTAATGACAAATTAATCATTTCCAAAATGGGGATAATAATAATAGGAAATACGTCTTTAAACAATTTTGTCGGGATTGGATCCAACATACAAGTTGAAGGTTTAGATGAAGAAAATATTTTTGAAAGCTCAGAAGGCTCAACTGGAGCAAAACACTTCAAACAGAGATCAGGCTCCAGCGCTACATTCAGTACCTCATTGCTTACTCAGGTAGTAGTTATGTTTGGTAGGATGCAATCAATTTTAGTTTTAATAGATTCAATTTTATCAATAAAGAATTCCATAAAGTCATTACTGCTAAGAGTTGGAGGAATGGGTGATATAACAGAATTTTCATTTCCCGTAAGTTTAGCAACTGTATTAAAAAGAAACCTAGGATTGTTCTTATTCTCCTCTATTAGTAAAGTAAAATATGCAGATCTAGCTTGGCGCAGGGTCCTTTTATACAGAAGCACGCTGTTTTTCCAGGATAAATAAGACTCCTCTAAAAGCGAATACCGCCATTTATTCTCCAATTTCCTGGGTTTCCCTTCAAGGTACGAAGTTCTGAATTAAACCAGGGGGGCAACCTCCTATGAGTAATCACTTTCCTTTTTATGGGGGCTACATTGTCTCATTGATCACAACGTGACAATTATTACATTGTTTAATGTTTTACACGTTAAAATGATGCTCCCTTTGGTACTTCAGGTTTTTTTATAATGCAATATGCTAACAAGTAAGTTGACCAATGAATGTTGTGCACACAAAACGTAATCTGAAATATGTTTTACAAAAACTCAGTTTTGTGTGTGTCTCACTTTATTTAATGAATAATAAAAACATATCAATGGCCTTATAAAGCATTGAAGCATGAATTAATGACAGATTTATAAATTATTCATTAGCCATCTATAAAGGGAGATATTGTAAAATGGTTATATAGAACCAATGGTATTAGAGAGAAAGTGAATGCTACTTCGCAACTTTAACAAAACTATAAAATGTTCAAAAACCAAATAAAAGCTCCAAGACCATCTTGTTGCACACAGGAATGACTTTAAGTAAAGGAATGGGACAATTAATAACTGCAGAAGAGGTCACCCAAAAAAGGATCCTAACAATCTAAAAGAAGATTTACATCTGAAACTGAATAAGAACATATTTAAGAAAGGTTTTAGTTTGTGGTCGTCTAGTCTTCAATTAAAAAAATATTATTTTTTTGTCAATTTCTGTTTTAAATTAAACAGGATACATCCCGCACTTGTGAATATTCAACGTTTGACTTTTGGTTTGTTTCTTGTCTTCTTTTGATGATGGAAAAGTTTTTTTTTTTCAAAACATTATTAAATCATTACAAAAAACATTTTCTTGGACGACTATTTTGGTAGTGAAAGTTTTTTTTTTTTTTTTTTTTTTTTTAGGCATTTAGGATGATGCAAACCCACATCAAGAAAATAGGTTACGAATGGAAACAGCTAATTATTATCAAAAAAGGTTCAAATAATACCTCAGTGGAAACCACATATAACCAGTTCAATTTAAAAAGTAAGTGCAGGGGATGTATAGAACGAACAAGAGGACAGGAAAAAAAGCATGAAGTTTAAACTCTCTTCCATGGACAATAATGGGCAACATCAGATTGCTAGCTAGATGTTGGATGCAATGTAATCTCAGGAGATTATTTAGCAAATAAGAATTTTTCAATAACGAAGAACTCTACAAGTGACCTTAACCATACTTTTCAGCAGACTATGAAACAAAAGGATGTTTTTAGTCAGTGGCCTATGCAGATTTCTGGCAATACAAACTGCTACAGGATTTCTAGTCTTGGCTGTCAGCATCTAACAATACATTTTTGAAAAATACTTATGATAATATGACTCACAACAGTATTTGATTTATGATGCATTTGCAAATCCATATGGTGGTAAGTTAAATAGAATCTTATCTTTCCTTAATTACCCACCCCCTATAAAAATTATAGGTAGTGCTTAGTTCTTTGCAGGACTGTAAGAAAAGGATCAAAGAAAGAAAACCTTTTTTGTAAAGCAAATTATATTTTAATTTACTGTACAAGAAATATGAATAACAGAAACAAACACATTTAGGTGGCAAATAAATGTATTGCAAGTTACATCAGAATTAGTTTTACTGTATAAGCTACTGCACTCTACATGATGAGCATAAGGGAGTTTTAACAGAGTTAGGACATGTTTATACTTGTGAAATCATATCCATACCGACTTATGTTGAACGTTTGTAGAAAACATTTTCTAAACCAGGACCCCAAAAAGATTTGTAAAAGGCCCGCTTCCAGGCCATCTGCCAATCTGAAGTGTCAGCAGTTTTTCTGACAGGCGCAGCAACTTTATTTTTCCCACGGCCGTTGGTCATTTCTCTTCATGTGTAGGAATAAAAGAGGTGGCTGTGACAGCTATGCATTATTTAATGAAGATGTGTTTTTCTGCCTTAATGGAACAAAGTAGGAAAGTGTTGCTTTTTACGCTGCTATATCTAGACCTCCATCAGCTGCAAACACATCAAAACCTCTGGTAGGTACAATGCTGAATCAGAAAGACATGCATTTAACCCCTTTCTTGACAAGAAGCTTGGGATTTCAACAAGTGATGAACTCATGAAAGAAAAGATTCAAGGGATGGATGGGGATGGGGTTTGGCTCTCCCACTAAAAGATAGACTGTGGTGGATTTCTGCAGAAATCAGCAATTTGAACTTATCCATTAGTAGTTCATCCCAGGACAGAGAAACAGAGATGAACTTTGCTGCAAAGATCTCCAACTTTCTTTTCTCTTTAACCGTCTTTGGAGACACTGCTGCCTTTTAAAGCCAAAGTGCTATAAAATCAAAGAGTAGTGAAAAGACTAGAAAGGAAAAAGGGTACGTGTATAAGTAACTTAAAAAGCAAGAGACCTATGGCTTAAAGTTATATTTTAAGACAAAATTGTGACATTCCGACTAAATATGTCCATATTTACCTAAATTTTTAAACAATGTTTAAATTGAAATTTATTATTGTTCTTTTGGTTTTAGTTACTGTAAACAATAACATTTAAGTCATTGTATGTTATTGTATATATAATATATTGTATTATTTCATATCTTCAGTTAAATTGAAAATGGGTGATATTCTTAGATACTGTCAATAAATAATGTGAACATGAACCATAAAGTGAAAATTTAAGTGAATGTGTTTAAAATTAGGATGCTTGTGGACTGAGGTTTTTGTTTAAAAAAAGGATTCAAAAAAATACTTTTTTCGTTGTGTTTTGAAATTTAATCTGTTACGCTTTTTCGACTAAGAGTCCATTTCAGCTGAATTTTGAAGCTGAAAAGAACCGGATGATGGAACGAAATGAAAACAATTTCCTTATTTTCCGATGTAAGATCAAAATGGCCCCACACTGCGTAAATCTTTCGTTTGCCTTGATGCTGCTCCATAGTTGACGCTGTACCGAAATAGATCAAGAATTGTTTAGGCAAAAGCATCCAGTTGACAGATTTGCTTCCTTATAATCCAAGTTTGGTGCTTCAGTGTCATTTTTTAAACAGTTGCTGTATCGGTCACGTGACTTGCTGAGATCAATACCCGCACCAACACGGGTTTTGGTCTATGAGCTTCATACATGCGCCGACGCATCAGTTTTGCCGGACCCATCACTGACTTTAGCTAATCAGTGATTGAGAAAGGTCAGGGAGGCTTTGCTATTAACCAGTAATGGGTGGACATGTGTTTCAATAGGTTATCTCAAAAACTGCCAATCAGACTTCAAACCAGCCCAAATTATCTCCATCTGCCCAGAGCAATTTTTACAATCAAAATGAAAACCGCCCAATCTGGCAACACTGCCGGACCCATCACTACTGGGCAGGCTGCGTCGTCATCGTTGCCATGGTTAGCCAGAACGAGTATTACAGGCATCAATGGGACAGCTCCAAGCTCCCCATAACCTACCAACACAGCAGCATGATGAGGCCAGCCAAACCTAAAAGGCAAAAAACTATTTCATCCTTTTTTCAAAAAGCAACAGGTTTTTGGTTCCTTCACTTCACTTAATTATGCATTTGAGGCCATTTATTGAAAATTCATGAAGAGTACTTATTTACCTTTTTATTTGTGTATGTAGGCTATGTTGTTTGTGTTTGTAAAGCACAGTAATAAGTGAGTTTTAATTACCTTTTGTGTTTTGTTATACAACCTGCTCTTTTTGTTTTCTTAAAGAATCAGTGTGCTAGAAGTCAGTTACTGGTGATATAAAACAGTTTTTGCATACGGCATATTGTATGCTTGGTGAGTGATTGGAAGCAGTATCAGGAAACAAACTATCAGCTCAGCAGTTTTTGTGTTGAGTTCTTTGTTTTTCTCTTCATGGCACTATTGGCAATTAAGAACTATGCTATTTGCTATTTTGAGGATTCTTGTTATTAATTAAATACTGACTTAAGGGTATTTTTTTATGTAAGATAAGATAAGATAAGAAAAGATAAGATAAGATAGACTTTAATGATCCTGGAGGAAATTGTTTTCCCAGGGTTACAGAGTATCAATTAACAATTAACACGACACACTCATCTCACATACAACACAGTACAGTACACAATCAACATATAACAATAACCACACTACTATTCATCCCTCCTGCAGATGGAAGAGGAATTGTACAGTTTGATTGTCACAGGTAAGAAAGACCTCCTGTGGTGTTCTGTGGTGACTCTCGGTGGTCTCAGTCTCCGGCTGAAGTTGCTCTGACAAGCCGTCAGCGTGGCATGTAGGGGGTGGGAGGTGTTGTCCTTGATGCTGAGCAGCTTCCGCAGCATCCTCCTCTCTGACACCTCCACCACAGACTCCAGTTCCATTCCCAGGACAGAGCCAGCTCTCCTGATGAGCTTGTTGAGTCTGTTGGTGTCAGCCGTCCTCAGCCGGCTGCCCCAGCACACGACACCATAGAAGATGGCGCTGGTGACCACAGAGTGGTAGAACATCTGCAGCATGGTCCTGCAGACGTTGAAAGATCTGAGCCTCCCGAGGAAGTACAGTCTGCTCTGACCCTTTTTGTAGACAGTGTGTGTGTTCTTAGACCAGTCCAGTTTATTTGCTATGTGGACACGGAGGTATTTGTATTCCTCCGCTATGTCCACAGCTGAGACATTGATGATGACGGGGTCTGGGCGGTTCCACTGTTTCCTGAAGTCCACCACCAGTTCCTTTGTCTTTCCGACGTTAAGCTGCAGATGGTTCAGCCCACACCACTCCATGAACCTGTCCACCACACTCCTGTACTCGGCCTCCTGGTCCCTGCTGATGCAGCCCACGATGGCAGAGTCGTCTGAGAACTTCTGCAGGTGGCAGGACTGTGAGCATAACCTGAAATCAGAGGTGTAGAGCGTGAACAGGAACGGAGACAGTACTGTCCCCTTTGGGAACCCCGTACTGCTCCGTATGATGTCTGATCTGGTGTGTTGCAGTCTTACATACTGTGGGCGGCCTGTTAGGTAGTTGTTGATCCAGGCCACCAGTGGAGCGTCCACCCCCATGTCCAGGAGTTTGTTGCTGAGAAGAGCTGGTCGGATGGTGTCGAATGCACTAGAGAAGTCAAAGAACATGACTATCACATTGCTGCTTGCCTCTTCCAGGTGTGAGTAGACTCGGTGCTGCAGGTAGATGATGCCCTCTTTCACTCCCATCCGGGGCTGGTACGCAAACTGCAGGGGGTCCAGTGAAGGTCCGACGATGTTACGCAGGTGCTTCAGGACGAGCCCCTCTAGTGGCTTCATGACATGCGATGTCAGGGCAACTTTCCTGTAGTCACTGTGTGTGGTGGGTGTCTTCTTCTTGGGCACAGGAACCATTAAGTTTTCCACCGGTCGGGAAGGACCCTCTGGCTCAGGCTCGAGGTGAAGATGTGATGGAAGATCCCACACAGCTGAGTGGGACATCCTCTCAGCACACGGGGGCTGAGGCCATCAGGACCAGCTCCCTTTCCTTGACGCAGGCGTACTAATTCAAATCCAATGAAATTTAATTTATAAGGCGCTTTTCCTGCATCATAGCAACACAAAGTGCTTTACAGGGATAAAAATGGTAAAAAAAAAAAATCCACCTCACAAAACTGATTCTTGATTCTTGATTCTCTCTCTCAGTCACACACACAAACAAACACACACCCACCCCTCCCCTTTCAACACAAATTCTAACTCCTTAATCCCCTCTCTCAACTGAAAATAGCAGTAAACATAAAATATCTGGCTTGACGCTGTGGTGAGGAATCAATACATTGGGGATCCATCCCCACCAGAGGCTAGCGCCACCACAACGGGGGCTTGTTTAAATGAATGTTCAAAAAGTAGCCATATGACAAGAGTTTATTTAGTTTTGTAGTCAAGTGCCTGCACTGCATATGTACTGTCTTAAAACTTAATTTAATAGCACTAAAAAAATATTCTTATATTAAAATGATTCAATCATGAAAAAAGAAAGTAAAGTAATCAGGTTTGTAATCCTTTCCATGATTTTTTTTTATGTTAATCCAAAGAGTTCTTTTTTGAGTGTCACCTCTCTCACGTCGTAAAGTCAACTGGAAATACAATGATGCATGGCAGAAAACGCATCTGAATGTATTATCTCTGATAAACTCTCTATTCGGGCCATCTTGAAAATATTTGTTCAATGAAGAAAAATTTAGCTGTACCATGAGTCCACTGTGGCACCAAATGTAAATTCGCCTTGTAGAATCTATGTGCGGAGTTGCTTGTTATCCAAGCATATGGGCATGCAACGAACAAAGAGCAAGAGCAACTTTTTAGGACAATCCTTATAAAAGCTGACTTTTCAGAATATAAAACATTTTGGTCCATGGTCAGGAATTTCCCTGACATAACTTTTTTGATAAATTTTGGTCAGCGGAAAATAGAGGTTGAAATTTGATGAAATCGACCAACTTCAAGCATTAAGGAAAAAAGAGGTCACCACGAGTATTTGTTGATCTGTAGCTTATTATTTTAAATGCATAGACAGTGAGAGTGGGTAACAATGTCAATAAAGATTTTACATTATCATTGTAATGTTTTTGCTTGATAAAATATTTACTGCAAAAATATTTTTACCATAACTTTGACAAGCAGAAAATCTAGAAACAAAACTCTCTGAATTGTAAACCAGGGTTGCTTTGTAGGCCCCTGCAGTTCAGCACTTTCAAAGGTTAACTCTCTTTATATCACGTGAAAGGGGCCTCAGGGTAGATAACCACATATTAGACTGCACTGCTGACATGTTCACCATTGAGGTTTTTAGAACAAAGGTAACAGTAAGTACGTGTCACAGAGTGAAAGTAATTAACCTAACAAAGAGCAGAATGTTTTAGTCTTTGAATCTGCTGGAATAATTTTTTCTTTTTTTTTTCCCTGACAGTTGGTTATGCAGAGGTCCACCGAATATGTTGAAATGATAGCAATTGAATGTTGGCCCGGTTTTTGGTGCAGCATCACTTTAAAAATCGACAAATATTGGATTATTAGCCTACATTTTTGTGTAAGCAGTCAAACACCACTGATTTATTTGCTTATTTTCCCTTAAATGTTTTTGACATTGTTATGTTCTTTATACCCTCTGCTTTGGCTGCTAGGGGCCTATTTGTAGTGTGAAAGTTAAACAATTGCATGTTCCAACTATTTAGCTGCTTGGTTAAAAGGCTAATGCAAGGTAAACAAATTGTCATATTGTTTGAACTTAAATCATTATACAGCATCTCTTTACCATTGTGTTGTTTTTCATTTCATTTTGTAGAAGAGGTTGAGTCGTTGCCTTCAGGTTCATGAACTTGACATGCTGACCTATTAAAACCAACACATCTTGTATTTAGTCTCTTTCCTAACTTAAAAACTGGTTTACACTATAAGCCAGTTTTTGGTTCAGAAAAAGAAATCCCAGCAGTGTTTTTTGAGTTTAAAAAAAAAAAAAATTCTCATTTTAATTACTTTTTTGTTTTAATCAGGTATGAAATCATTTAGAACTAAAAAGCCTGAAGGGATAAAGGAGTGTTGTATCTGGCATTAGAAGCAGCAGTAGAATCGAACAGATTACTGCTGTAATTGTTCCTTAATAAAAAAGGGATTTAGATGTATTTAGGTGTCACTAAACAGGCTCCTCGGGTTGCTGTTCACCTACATATTTCATTTGGAGTTGATATATTATTTTCAGGTTAGGTTACTACGGTATATGCATTATAAGCATTTGTACACTTACTTTATCTCTAAATTTCTGCCAGATCTAAAACTATCTAAATGAGCATTATTTTAAAATGTCAAATGTAACACTATTTCCTAATGACTCAAAAACATTTATAAATCTTTATGAGTTAACTGTTTGACACTTTACAAGATGGCTTTGTTAGACAGTTTACATTTGTTCACAAGCCTTACATACATTCCTTCACATTTTAAAATAAGGTCCCTTTTGATAGCTGTGAATGTTTATAACACAGTTATAAATTACAAAAAAATACACCAAAAAAACCAATTTACAAAAGGTTATTAGGCATACAACGTAGAAACTTTGTCTAAATGTTTAACATGTTAACTCTTGATGAAATATTTTGATCGACAGATTTGGCTCACTATTTGGCAAGAAATCTGCCAGTTTTGTCTGACCCTTATGTAATGTACAATTAACTATTATTTACCATTGTTAAAGCATTTAAAGATTAATTATTAATACATGGTTTATTAACAACCTTTAGGATGGGTTTTATGTTAAAGTGGTACCAAAACCCTGTTAAATACATGCTTGCTTCTTGTTTCGGCAGACAAATCTATATCACCTGAGTTATACATATAATTTCACAGCAGCGTTCCAAGACAATTAATCACGGACGAAGAGCAGCAACTTGTTTCCAGACGTGACCTGCCATCTGTAAAGGATTTGATTGTTGAATGACAGTGGAGGTCCTGCTTCCTGAGATGATATGCTTTCTGAGTCCATGCTCCAGTTTTTATTTTTAATCAAAGCCCGTTAAACAGTTCATTTCCACCACATTTTATCACTCATTTTCTTTAATCAGGGCCATTTCTCTCCTTTCAGTGTTCTCTGAGGCTGTCTGAACACGCATATCCTCGTTCATCCAAAACAGCACAATTAACAATGAGAACAAAATTCCAATTAAAATGATACAGTTTAATGGGGGCTGTCAGTTCTGTCAGTGCAGCTAATTTTACTGAAAATTAAATGTTTATCACCTAAATGAATTACAAATGAATTTCTTTAGGTGAATTAACATGTTGATTTATTTAAAATGAAAATAATGTGGGCTCTTCATGCTCATTTGGTGCCTTTCAAGGATATTGATCAGGGTAAATAAACAGCACAGCTTGTAATACAGCTGATGTGATCATTCTGGGAGTGTCGTACTGACGTCATACCTTTTTCCCGCTGACTGAATCCTAATTTTATCCAATATAATATCTTTCGTTGTGTTATTTTATTTAATACATTTATTTACTGATTAAAACTGCTGTTTCACGGTATTGTGGCCCTTTTCTCCAGTGTCTTATTGATGGTAGGTACACCTTGCAAACATAGGCTGTGAAAAACATTAAAAGGTCAATCTGAGTTCATTATGGTAAAAAGGGTAAACCCTATATTCAGACTGTTTTTTAATTTAGTTTTATTTCTTGTAGACTGGCCCTACCGCTACCGAGTAAGACAGCTCTTTAAAACATTGAGGAGCTACGTTTACATTTCTGAATTTAAGGAAAATACAAATGTAATAAATGATTTTCTTAAATATTTTGGCACTTTGTTAAAAGAGACCAGTAGGTTAGCCAAATCCCTATTAACTAAAAACAGGAAATTATTAATCGTATTTAAAGTCAGACAGCATACATTTTTTTAATCTTTTTATGCAGCATATGCAAACATTTGGTTTTAGCTGTATGATCAAACAATGCTTTGTGACTGACTTATTTGGAGCATTTCCTGTTTAGGATAGGCACCAGCCCTTTGACTTTGCCAGGAATAAAACAGATGATATAAATGAAGGGAATGATAATAATCTATATTTGCCAGCGACAATGAAGCAACCAAAAGGGTAAATATAAGTGAGCATCAAATGATAGTGACTGATGTTAGTCATTGCCAGTGTGGTGAAACCCAATGCATGGGACATGATAGCACCGTTGCTAAACCTAAAACCTTTTGTATAACTCAGCAAGGAACAGGAGGAGAAAACACGTTAGCTGACGAAGCATAATGGAAATTCTGTTAACTAATCATTTTATGGAAAAAAAAAAAAAAAAAGGGACTAGATCAGGCAGAAAGGCAGGTACAGAAAAAGGGCTGAATGTCTAGAAAATCCCAATGCATACGAGTAATCCAGAGAAACAAGATTCTAAGCAAACATCTACACACAAAATGGCTCTAAATAATCTGGCACTGTTAGTCTTTCCCACCCCCCCAATCTTCAAATGTACAAGCAATTCCAATAAATAAAAACTTGTAATTAAATGTGTGCCTTTCCGTGTTCCTCCAGTAGCTGGTCTACCCACTAGTGGCCACTGTGTCCTCCTTAATAAACACACAGGAATCTAAAAATGTAGTGTTGACTTTGATAAATCTAGGGATCCTTCTAAAACCTGAACAGGGCATAACTCTAAAGTTTATTTTATTGAACTCAGAGCTTGTCAATATGCTGACGGGTCTACAGTTACCATGACACTACAAACACAAACACACTTAATTAATTTATAAAATACTGAAGGTTGATCAGCATACGTTGACATGCGTAAATGCAGAAAAAACAAAATTTGGCTTAAAACTAACACCTGATCAATTAACACCGGTGCTTTCGTAAACTTGTCAACTTTCTCTAACAAAGCAGCTAAAAAACAGTTTTATTTGGCCATCTGGTGAGCCTGACAAGTTGCATGAGCCTAATAACCACTAGAACATATGTCTCTGAAACATTCTTTGCAGGGTACAAAGCACAGCATCTGTGTGTGACATCAGCATCACAAATGTCATTTATATATAACTATTTTACCATTTTAACGTGGCCACAACTACTATAAAATATTGAACAACTAGGCATTGTTGCGAGCTGAGGCATGGCAGAAGAACTCAGAATTTCACAGCTCAGATAATTCTAATAGGGATTTATTGCAAACCCAAAAAGTGCAAGCCAGAGTTCATGGTCAGTGAAAATAAAAAGGTTTGTTGCCATGAAGGCAGAACAGGTTCAGGGGTCAGTCGTGATCAAAGTCCAAAAACAGAAATGGGTTCAAAGTCAAGAAAAATCTAAAACAGCGAGGTGTCCAGAGGAAAAGGTAAGACAGCAGAACTCAAAAACAGAACGTGATCAAAAACCATTAAAGACAGGACAGGAAAAGCTGGACATCTACTCACGAAAAATGTTTTCAAATACTCTGGCAGACATGAATGTAAAACAAAGCAGCCTAGCTGCCAGGAACATTACAGGCATAGCATTAAAAGTGTAAAATATTATTACTAATATTTACTTTTAATGAGTACCTTAAATAAAATAAATAAATAATCAATATAAACAGCCTCCAAAAAGTACCTGCCAAAAAATGTGCCGGCCCCTTCAATTGGACATCCTCTGAAACTTCTCGGGGCGCCGTCCTTTGAATCTGTCGCTTCTGGCAGACCACCAGGACATCCTCCAGATCTCTGTGGGTTCTGCCGTCCTCATGGCAGACCACCAGGACATCATCCAGAACTCTGTGGGTTCTGCCGTCCTCATGGCAGCATGTAGATCTGTTTTGGTTTTGTTTATTTAATTTAGCACTCTTTCTGAGGCTTCCTCCAAGCACCCATGCACCCGTTTTTTTTTTGTTGACTCCTCCTAGCCTTCCTGGACTTTGCCATCTGAGAACGTTACTGGAGAACATCTCAAGCTGTCTTAGAGCGCTGTTGGAGAGGATCTCCAGCCTACCAAAGCCAAGGAGTTCCAGCTGCCCTTATAAATAAGGAGCTCCATCGTGGGTGCCATAAACACCTTTTAGATTGGGTTCCCTGCAGCTGTCCACTGCCTCCGCCAGCTCCTCCTGGGTGCTGCCATCAACTGCCTCCAGTGCGGTACTCCTGCTGCCGTCGATGGTCTCAATTGGCCTTCAAGCCTTCGTTCCGACAGCCATCGAGACTGTTCTGGCCCCATCTGCCTGGGTGGGGCCTCCGTCCTCCGGGGGTACGCAGTTTTTCATGGGTCCCTGCGTCCTCCTGGACAGACTCCACTGGTTCTTTGTGGGTCCCGCCGTCCTTCAACCGGACGTCCTCCGGATCTTCTCTGGCGCCTTGTCCTTCACCCGGACATCCTCAGGATTTTGGTCTTCTTGGTCGCCGTCCTCCAGGACATCCTGGCTCTGCCGTCATCATGGTAGACCACCAGGACATCCTCCAGATTTCCGTGTGTTGTGCAATCCTTTTAGCTGACCACCTTTGGACAGGATTTAGATCTGTTTTGTTTGTTTCTTTAATTTAGCACTCTTTCTGAGGCTTCCTCTGAGCACCCAAGCTGGGTTTTGTTTTGTTGCTGTTTTTGTTAGTAGACTCCTTATAGCCCTCCTGGACTTTGTCATCCTCCTGGACAATCTTCTGCACATTTGGCATACTCCGCTGTTTCCACTGGGGATCACCGTATTTGACTGATTTAGTTTGTGATGTTCTGTTTTGTTTTCTGGTCCCTTGGCACTTGCAATCTGGGTTTTTTCTGTTCATTGTTTTTAGCTCTTCTTAAGAGACCTTCCTTCCCCCAGCTGGGTTGGTTATGGGCTTTTGTTTCTAGCCCTCCTTTTGAGGCCAACCTCCTCCTCCCAACCGGTTCTGGTCTGTGTTTTTTCTTTTTATCCGTGTTATGGTGTCTGGTATCCCCCCTTGAGGTGGGGCTGATGTTATGGTCTGTGTTTGTTTTTGGTTAGTGTTTCCTTAGTTGTTATTTGTAGTCATATTTGTCATGACCAACATAAAATCGAGGATTCTCAGGAGTACAATAATAAGCGATTTATTGAAGGGATTTGGGTTTGGATCTTGAACCAGAGGTCGCCAGAGCCTCTTCTGCTGAGGCACCTTCTCCATCTGCTCACATGTCCAGGTGCAACCACTTGTCAGTAACAAGCTGGACCAGTATAAGAGGAGCGGTGGATCAGCTACTCGTCGCCTGAGTATTAGTTGCTTCCGGTAACATTTTGCTGTCAGTGCCAGTTCTTCAGCGTTCTCTAGTTTTACTTGTTCTCTACCCAAACATTTTTGTGCCTCTAGTTCTCTAGCCGTTTTTGTAGTTTCAGTTTTTCCAGTCTCCAGTTACCTTAGTTCTTCAGTTGTTTATTTTGTCCTCCTCACCTTTAAGAGTTTTTTGTCATTTGTTTCCGATTATTTTGATACTTTGTTGTTCCTCCTTTTTGTGCCCCTCATCATCTTATGTGCTCCACCAGGTTCCTATCATCTCAGTGTCCATACCGTCTCAAGAATCCCAACGGTCATCACAATCCTCTGGTTTCTCCACTCCTCTGGTTCAGCTCGGTCTGCTCGCTCCAGCCTTCCATTATGTGCCATAATCTCCCCCTGGACACGTGCCCACACTCGAAAGACCCCCCCCCCCTCACTCCTCCTGGTGTTTTCCACCATCCATCCACAAAGTAAGAACATTCCATTATTCATCACGCTCTACCCGCATAACCTCACCCGTTCTGCTTACCCCTCAGTGGTCTCCGGTCTCCCAAGTCGTTCCTGTCTCCCTCTGAGTATCCCGCTGAACTGTTCGTTGTCTGCTGTCTCTGGATCCCCGCTCCTGATCATCTCTGGTTTCCCTCCTGTTTCCTGTTAACACTCTCTGTGTCCCTCAGTCTGCTTCTCTCTTAACTATGCACACCTGTAATCCCTCTGCTGTCTAATTACTTCATTTGTTCCATTACTCAGCCTCCCAGCTTATATACCTTGTTCTCCATTCCACTCACCACTCGATCCTCCACATTGTGTTCCTCCCTGCTTCGCGTCCTTGTTGTCGTCTACCTCTTCTTTGATCTCCAGTGTTACTTACGAGTTTCCTTCCAGTTTCTTTAGTCCCTCGTTTTCTCCAGTTTGACAGTCTCTGTTCTGCTGCACCTTGTCACACCATGCCAGTGTTCGCTCTGTTTTCCATCGCTTTTCTTTGTTCCTTAACCTGCAATAAATCCTCATCTGACGCCGTCTCCATCTTCTGCATTTTACAGCATGTCTACCGAAGAGCACGTCAAGCCCACAAAATGTTTAATTTAAAAAAATTAAACTTAACAGTTCCTGCTCGATAAAGCTCAAAGATGCAGTTTCAAGGTGATCTGGAGCTATCTATGTGGTTTTGCTGGAGGTAAAACCTATTTAAAATCGATGCAGTTGATTAGATTGACCGAAATATTAGTTACAATCAAATGAGCACATGTACCAAGAAACGAATATAATGGAATAGAACCGAATAGAATAGAAGTATTTTATTCATCCCAGCAGAGAAATTACTTTCCAGTTGCAACTTACAAACAAGACAGTGCATATCATAACATAAGTATAACTACTATTGAGTAGTAGTTATAAATAAAATAAAATGCTATAAAATATAAAAAATTTGTAAAATATAAAATGCAACTGGAAAGCAAGTACAAGCACATACAAGCAGAGATTCAGTAAGGATGAATGTAAATATGCAGATATGTACAGTATATGTAATATGTGTGCAGCAAAATGTTCAACAAATGCAGTTGTGCAAAATTTAAGTAATATAATTACTGCAGAACAAGGATTTAGCTTTTATTGTACAGTAAGATTGCATGTGGCAGGAAAGATTTCCTGTATCTGTCCCTTCGACAGTGGAGCTGAAGGAGTCTATGTGAGAAGGTGCTCTGCTGTCTGTTCACTGTGGTGGAGAGGGTGCGTGCTGTTTGTTGTCCATGATACACATCAACTTCTTCAGTGTCCTCCTCTCCACCACAGTTTCTAGTGACTCTAGCTTTTGTCCCAGTACAGAGCTAGCTTTCCTGAGGATTTTGTCCAGTCTGTTGGTGTCGCTGGTTCTGATGCTGCTTCCCCAACACACAGCAGCAAAGAAAATGGCACCTGCAACAACACTTAGATAGAAGGTCTGCAACATCCTGCGGCACACATTGAAGGATCACAGCTTCCTCAGGAAATTATCTGCTCTTCCCCTTCTTGCACACAGCGTCAGTGTTAGATGCCCAGTCAAGTCTGTTGCCGATCCCCACTCCGAGGTAATTGTAGTCCTCCACCTCCCTCTTAATCTTCAGAAGGCGTTTTCTTCATCCTGAAGTCAATCACCATCTCTCTGGTTTTACTGATGCTACTGGTGATTCTGCTCAGACTACTCCACAAAGTTGTTCATCAGTGCCCTGTACTCCCCTTCCTCTCCATCTCTTATACACCCGACAACAGCTGAGTCACCAGAAAACTTCTGTAGGTGACATGAGTTGTACAGACATCAGTGGTATACAAGGTAGAAAGAAAAGGAGAAAGCACAGTTCCCTGTGGAGCCCCTATGTCACTGACCACCACACCAGACAGGACCCTGCCCAGACGGACAAACTGTGGCCTGCTTGTCAAGTAGTCAGTAACCCAGGAGATCACTGAGTCATGGACATCCATCTTCCGCAGCTTCTCCCACAGTAGCAGTGGCTGGATGGTATTGAAAGCACTTGAGAAATCAAAGCATATGATTCTCACAGTTTCTCCTCCACCATCCAGGTGCATTTGTGCTCGTTAAAGCAAGAAAATGACAGCATCATCAACTCCTAAGTGCGGCTGGTAGGCAAATAGTAGGGGGTCTACACAGGTCATCACCCGAAGCCTCGGCTGGGCCAGGACTATTCTCTCCATGACCTTCATCACATGAGATGTAAGAGTGACTGGTCTGTAGTTCTCTGGATCATATGGCCTCAACGTTTTGGGGACAGGAACCACGTGGGACGTCTTTCACAGCAGGGAGACTCTCTCTTGACTCAAGCCTCAGGTTGTGGAGGTGTACCAGTGCAGGAGACAGCTGGCTGGCACAGGTCCCCAGGATCTATGGTGTGATGCTGTCTGGGCCTGCAGCCTTCCCCTGGGGTAGTCTTTACAGCTGCCCTTTAACCTGGCCTGTAGTCACCTGGGTGCTGGTGTTGTTGTCTGCAGAGGAGAAGGGGGGGGGGGGGGGGGGAACGAAAAGAACAGAAGAGCAAAAGATGAGAAGAAAAAAAGAGAATTTTTGATTTAACACATAAATAATTAGGTTTCAAACTCAATTTTACAAAAATACAGATTTGCCCTGAGCCATTTAATTTCATGTTTTTGCCCATTACGAGACGTATATTGGCAACTACATTTTAAGCAGGATCTTTATTTAACACTACATTTATTTACTGATACAAGCATTGATGCAGTATAAGGTATCACTCCTGCATTAAATGATTTCTTTATTTCTTGAAATTTCAAACATTTTTACTCCATATCCAAAAAGGTGTGAAAGGTGAACTCTGTTGAATGGAAGCTGTTGACAAAAAGTCACTCAGGTTTGTTTCCATCTCTGTGTTTGTGGAAGCTGTCTGAGGGGGGTAATCATCAGAAAAGAAGCAATCAACAAGACCTGTCTGTCTCTCTAATCACCAGTAGGACCCCCACAGGCCAAATGTTAGAGCACAGAATGATTTTTGTAGTGTTTTGGGGACCATTGTATGTTTTTTAAAATTCAAAGCGAAAGCTTGGAAATATTTTAATCTTTTCAATATTTTATTTGCAATCTCAAAAGAAAGACTGCTTCCAGTTTTACACCTATAATAGTTTGATCTAAATTTGAAACTTTAATTCTTGTAAAATTTGGAAGTAACTAGACACTACGTATTGTAGTACTGGAAATCCTCGCAAAGGTAGAAACCTAACCAGTAATGTGTGTGTTAGTATCTGACTGAGTCTAATCAGCCACAGAGAATCTGTAAATCCTGTCATGAGACATCAATCATTTAACACTCACATATAAAAACACGTCTGACATGTGTCACTCAGGTGAAGGTACAGCAAGTTTCTGTCCTAAAAAGGAACAAAGTATCAAGTTCAACGATTAATTCATTTCGTTTAACCTTGAACACCTCTATTTATAATTAGAAAAATGTGTCATCTCCATAGCATGTCTATCAATGGAGACTGACATAGGAACAGGGGCATCTACATACATTTGAAAACCATTGAAAAAGCTTTAATTTCGGAAGATCACAGATTTCAGATGTTTTATATAGAGATAAATTTATTTCATTTGTTTATTTCTGGTAATTCACCTTGGCATGGCTTTTAGATCCCAGGAAATAACTTTAATTACTAGCATTTTTTTTATTTAGGCATCCACAACAAGCATTGACATTGTTATTCCATTTGTGATGTTTTTAACAAATCAGTCTCATAAGAAAAACTTGGGCAATATAAGCAATCAATATATATTTTAATTGTTGAAAGCATTGGGAAGCATTTATTATATGGATAAATTTCAGTAATAAACCACAACTAAAAAATAACATTGGATCTCGTCTCACATTTTCATATTGCTGCATCCCTAATAAGACCATTATATAAAGCCAAAATAAAAAATTATTCAACTTTTAATGCAAGAATTTGAATTTATAATAGTGAGAGTAATTTTGTATAATAAATAAAATGTAAAACCTGACAAGTCAAATAATTTGGGTAAAGCAATTTAAGGATTTTGATTTAATTAGATGTTCAGAATGTAAAGAATCCGGATCAATTACGATAACTTTAATGTGTGTAGTTTATTTTTGTTTTTTTACTTGGAAAATTAGATATGTGGCAATCAAAGGCTGCATTTATTCAAACATATGTAAATATGTTACATGTTTGTAGTTAAATAATTTGGCTTAAAAATACACATTTTGACTTATTATTGATCATTATTTTACTTTCAAACGAACTCACATGGACCTAAAGTTAATACAAATATAGCTAAGATGTACAAAGATCCTGCGATGGACTGGCAGCCTGTCCAGGGTGTACCCGTGCCTCTCGCCCGTTGTAAGCTGGAGATAGGTGCCAGCAGACCCACCCGACCCCAATAGGAACAAGGGTGTACAGAAAATGGATGGATGGATGTACAAGGATCTCAGTAATTAAAATTGTTTTCCAAAGTACTTTAAGGATTCAAGAAATTAGCAGAAAACTATGCACTCTATGTAAGAAAAGTTGTTTACGTATACCTGCATCTTCTTACTTGGTAGTCTGAAAGCCTGGAAATTGACCCAGTTTAAATTAAATCAAAAGAAAAATGTTGCATTCATTTGAAATTTTTGTAATGGTTGCAAGCATTTATTTATACATGTTTTGATGTAAAGGGTTTTGATAATTTTTCACCAATTTCATTTGGTTATTTTTGTATACTTATATGTGTTAAAGGGCAAACTTTTATTTGGATAAATAATCACAAAGCGCGTTCGTGTGGTGTGACACCCGAACGTTGGCCTGCTAAACACCAGAGGGACATTAGCATGTCAAGGAATCGGCCACTAAAGGAAATTTCCGTTTAAGTTTTGTAAAAGGACATTTACACACAAATTCTGGACTGTTAAGGACAAGATACCAATGACATTACTTTTTCTCTTTTCATGCACGCAGCCAACAAGGTTTTTGTTTTTCTTTCTGTTTATTCATTCTTGTAATGGTCTGATTTGTGTTAGCGTATAAGCTAATGCTATTCTAATACTATGTATTTTGTATTTCAGTTTTCACAGTTTTGGGAGGTTTTTGAAGATAGCCTGAAGAATAAAACCCGTTAAAGAAAGCCTGCGTTTCGTCTTTCATCGGAGTAATAGTTAAAACTCGCGACTGTTAATTGACGTCTGAGGCAAAGCTGTCCCAAGACTGGCGAAGCAAGATCACGCAGCCTGCTCGTGTCCAGTACGCATTGCAGCCGTGGTTCTCAAGCTCGTCGATCTCCGCGCTCTGATCGTATGAAGGTAAGAGTTGACTAGAAGGGTCTTTGTAAGAAACAACTTCTCAAGTATTTATCTAAAGATATAAGGTAAGTGAAGCTAATTTCATGCTGTGTTATAATGCTCTAATTTATTCCTGTCTAATGCTTTACATTTCAGTTTTGCATCTAAGGTTACTGTAGCTCATGATTTAAGTTTTGAGGTTAAACATTTACATTTAAATACTTTTGTTCTGAGAATGAAAGCATTTGTACGGAAGACCTTATGTGCCACTTTAAACTGTATATTATGGTAAGTTACACTGAAGCTTATTTGCCTTCTGATGTTTAAGTTAATGTTATATTTTGGGTTTATATGTGCATTTTGAGCTATTTCAGTACATTATTATTCGGAAGCACTGTGAAGAGTCTTTTGTATTTCAGCATATATTATTTAATTTCATCTGAAAGACACTAGACAGAGTAGGTGTTACTGCTTAAAGCAAGCTTAATTTACATTCTCATATTAAAGTATTAAAGTTACTGTTGATACAATCTTTATTTACACTGAGTACGTATTTGAGTTTACAATTCAGTTTACATTTACTACAGCTTAACTATGTCAGATTCTGGTGAGACAGAAAAGAAAAAAAAGATTCTAGTGAGATAACACATAAGGTAAGACAAGCTGATGATGGAAGTGAAGTCCCTGAAAGTTTTCCAAAGGATGATGCGGGCAATGTTGAATCCCTGTGAGCAAAAGATGATGAGAACAACGTTGATTCCCAGCCAACAGAAAAACAACAGCCACAGAGACGCAGTGAGCGTACCCGTAGCCTGACAGAGAAGGGAAAAGCTCTGCTAGAGGATAAAACTAAAACACTTAAACAAAGATTCAGTTACACTTACAATAAATGGAGAACACAGTTTAAACTTTCCAAGAAGGTGCTATCACAGTCAACAGATATCAAGGGTCTTTCAGGAGAGGTTCACCGTGTTTATGAAGACCTGAGCAGAGTCTCAACTCCAGACCAAGACACACAAAGAAGAGTAGATATCTGCACACAAGTTTCGGATTTCATTGTTGCCAAAGCCACAGCTTACTTGGATGGGAAACATCCACATGAAGATGAGCCAGATTGGCCGGAATCTGGTTCTCTATGGAACTCCAATTTAAGTGAATTGGATTCTGTCATTTCTGTTCTAAAGGGTCCCTCAGAGCATTCGAATGCAACCTTCATAAAGCACCAAGAAGCTGCCGCTGAGGCTGGAGCAAGCCAAGCTGTTCCGAAAGTGTTGGAAGAACAACAAAAAGAACAATTGGAATTGAATCATCTGGAGGCAGAAGCTAAGAGGAAGATTGCAGCTCAAGAGATAGCAGACATGAAGCGATTCCAACAGAAATAGCAAGAAGAAGTTCAGTGGAGGATTAAAAGAGAAGAAAAGGCAGCTGATATCAAAGCCAAGCTTGAAGAAAAGTGTTTAAAGATAAAACACTTAGAAACAATGAAAGAGTTCAATGCTGTGCAAGCAAAATATCCAATGTACAACCAAGGACTAAATGTCCATGAAGAGCCTCAACATGCACTGGTAGCAGATCGTCCGGCATCACTTCCTGTGACAGGTCCTTAGGCATTTGCACCTCAAGCTTTGCAACCAACAGCTACGTCAGCTAATACAACCACATTGGAGCTCATTAAAATGCTTTCGGATGCAATTAGTGCGAATCGAATACCTGTTCCTGAACCTGCAATATTCACTAGTGGTCCAGTGAAGATATACTTCTTTCGCAGATATGTAAGTGGACAAGCCAAGAATGCACTGGATGGTTACTTCCTTCTCAAAACCGAGTTAGCCTACGCTGCTTCATGGGAGCTGTTGGAAGAGAGATATGGAAACCCATTTACAGTCGCTAAAGCATACCAAGATAAGCTTCATGCATGGCCCAAGATTGGAGCTAAAGACAACAATGAGCTCAGAGAGTTTGCTGACTTTATTCACATTTGTGAAGCTGCTATGCCACATATCAAAGCATTGGAGATCTTGAACGATTGCAATGAAAACAGGAAGCTTCCTGCAAAGTTACCTGACTAGCTAACGGCTAGATGGAACCGGAAAGTCTTGGAGATGGAAGAAGAGAACGGTAAGTTCCCAAGCTCCGGTCAGTTTCTTAAGTTCCTTTCAAGAGGAGCAAAGATCGCCTGTAACCTGTATTTGCTTAAGCAAGGTGAAGCTGAAAGGGCAAAGCAACCAGCAAGCAACAAGCAGAAGCAGCTGAAAGTTAAAGCAAAGACTTTAACTACAAGTTCCAATGAGCAGTCCGCCAAAACATGTCTGTTCTCCAAGAAAACCGTCCACACCTTGGATGTATGCAGAAAACTCTTTGAGAAAGAAGTCAGATAGAGTCAAATTCCTCCAAGGCGAGAAGCTGTGTTTCGGTTGTCTTAAAGCAGGCCATCACTCCAAGATCTGCAGCAATAAGAGTGTTTGTGGCACTTGCAAGAAATGTCACCCTACTTGCCTACATGAAGAAAGAGAGAAAGGAGAGCGAAGGACACCACAAGTCCAACACAGTCAAGACAAGTCAAGCAACCAAAATACAGAAAATACTAAGGAAAGGACTCAAGCTGAGCAGGATAAAGAAACAGTCACAACCTCTACTTCGCACAGAGTTATCCAACATGAACCTGGTGTGCAAACAGCTGCAATAGTTCCTGTCTGGATCTCATCTGCTACTCAACCAACAGAAGAGGTGCTCGTTTACGCCCTGTTAAACTCACAGAGTGACACAACGTTTGTACTCAGTGAAGTCGCAGATGCTCTAGACACAGAGAAAAACCAGGTCAAGTTACAGCTCTCAACTATGACTTCAACCAAAGTAATACAGTCTCAATGAGTGAAGAACTTGCAGGCTCGAGCCTTTAACTCGGACAGAAGAATTTAATTACCACCATCCTACACATGTAACTTCATTCCCACCAACAGAACTCACATCCCCACCAAAGAAACAGCTGAGGCTTGGTCCCACTTAGAGCACCTAAGGCATCAGTGATCGCATAGTCGTCATGCGAGTCACACCAGACATTGATTCTTCTGTTAGTCTGAAAGCTGAAGTTCATTATGTTAACAGATTGAAAGTCAAAGACATCACTTCTTCAGACATTATCAAGATCCTTGAGTCAGACTTCCCAGAAAGAGCTGGAGAAGACGATCCCATCTCTCAAGATGACCTCAAGTTCCTGTCCATGATGAGAGAAAACGTATCTCAAAGAGACAATGGTTACCTTGAAATGCCTTGAAAACCCTAAACTGCCTGACAACAGGATATGTGTAGAGCAGCCCTTGAAATGTCTTGAAAGGAACTTAAGAAAGAACGAAACATACTACAAAGATTATGTGAAGTTTATGAACGACATCCTCTCTCATGCTGATCCACAGAAGATCCCTGGCAAAGATTTAAAGCAGTATGGCTTGGTATATTCCACATCACGGAGTATATCACCCACAAAAACCCTGGGAAAATCCGGATAGCTTTCAATTGTTCTGCCAAGTTTCAATGACAGTGTCTCAATGACCACCTACTTACTGGACCCGACCTCACGAACACACTGATGGGTGTGCTCTGCAGATTCCGGAAGGAGTTGCGGTCATTTGTGACATCGAACGGATGTTTCACCAGTTCTTTGTGACAGCCGAAGATCAAGATTACTTACGATTCCTATGGTGGGAGAGTGGTAACTTGGAGTCTACAGCATCGATCTACCGTATGAAGGTCCACCTGTTTGGAGCAGCTTCTTTCCCCGGCTGCGCCAACTTTGGCCTGAAGTACCTAGCAGCTCAAGGGCAAGGAATGTATAGTGAAGGTACTGTCCGCTTCATCCAGAGGAATTTTATGTAGATGATGGGGTTGTAAGTGTTCCCACAGAACAGGAAGCAATTAAACTGGTCAAGGAAGCCAGAGAGCTTAATGGCAGTGGTAAACTTAGACTTCACAAGTTTGTCTCTAACAACGATAATGTGATGATGTCCATCCCGGAGGAAGACCGTGCCGCAATCAAAGATTAAGACCTAGCTTTCTACAACACATGGAGAGAGCTCTTGGAGTACAATGGTGTATTACATCTGATTCTTTAAAGTTTAGAGTTCAAGTCGAGTCAAATCTAACTACAAGAAGAGGCTTACTTTCCACTGTAGTTTCCGTGTACGATCCGTTAGGATTCATGGCCCCCTTCGGTCTCTTAGGGAAGCAAGTTCTCCAGTAGATGTGCAGAGAGAATATCGGCTGGGATAAAGAACTTCCGGAAAGCCTGAGACACTAATGGGAATCCTGGATCAAAGACCTACCTAACTTAGTTGACATGGAAATAAAGAGAGGTTACTTACCTTCACATTTCGGACCTGTGAAAAGATATGAACTCCATCACTTTTGTGATGTAAGCACCACAGGATATGGTGTGTGTACTTACCTGCGAGCTGTGACCGAGTCCAAAAAAGTTTATTGTAGCCTAGTGATGGGAAAGTCCAGAGTGTTCCCCACAAAGGTTCCAACGATAACGAGGTTAGAACTCTCAGCAGCCGTAGTTGCAGTCAGAGTCAGTGACATGATCTGAATCGAGCTGGAGCTCAAAGATCTGAAGGAGTACTTTTGGACAGATGCTACTGTAGTTCTCTGCTAAATTAACAACAACGCCAAAAGATTCCATGTGTTTGTAGCCAACAGAATACAGAGAATTAAGTCAAGCACAAATCCAGACCAGTGGGCTTACGTTGCGTCCAAGGACAATCCAGCGGCCTATGCCTCTCGAGGGTTAATGGCAGAGCAGCTCAAGAGCTCAAATTGGTTCTCTGGTTCTGAGTTTCTATGGCAGCAAGAACCACCTCACAGAGAAAACAAGGTGGGAAGAGTTAAAGATGATGATCATGAAATTTGCAAGGCTACAGTGCTGCACACAAACGCAAAAGAAGACAGGTCAATGTTGAACCACCTAGAGAGGTTCTCTGATTGGTCAAGGGTGGTACAAGCAATTGCCAGACTGAAGAGACTGATCCAAGAACATAAAGGTCTGAAAGAGAGAACCAATGAAAGTACAAGTTTAGAAGAAAGAAACGAAGCAGAACTTACTACTGGTTCAGGAAGAAATATTCTCCGTTGAGATAAAGGTCCTGAAAGAAAAAGGGGATTTAACAAAGACAAAACACAACAAACTCTTCAAGTTGAATCCAATTTTGGATAAAGATGGAGTCCTGAGAGTGGGCAGATGCTTAAGTCAAGCCTGTGCTACACCCACGCGTAAGGCACCCAGTCTTAATTGCAAGTATCACTCACATGGCCAGCTTGCTGATCAATCACTTCCATGAGCGAGTTCATCATCAGGGACGGGGAATGACCATGAATGAACTGCGAGCTAATGGATGGTGGATCTTGGAAAGCAGCAGTGCAGTCTCGTCTCACATTTACAAGTGTGTCAAGTGTCGGAAATACAGAAGACAAACCAAAGAACAAAAAATTAGTGACTTGCCTTCTGATCGAATGGAAACGGCTCCTACGTTCACCTAAACCTGCATAGATTGCTTTGGCCCTTTCTATATAAAAGAAGGACGAAAAGAGATGAAGAAATAAGGTCTACTACTTACCTCTCTATGCTCACGAGCCATTCATGTAGAAATGCTTGATGACATGACAACTGACACATTCGTCAATGCACTAAGAGCATTCATTGCCATCAGAGGTAGTGTTCGTTGTAAAAGAAAACCTGCGTCTCGTCGTGCATTGAGAGGAGTAACATGTTTCTTTATCTGTAACGTTCTGCATGTTATCTTTAAATAAAGGACTAATAACCTAAACAGACAAGAATTACTAACTTGAAGACAATCACTGCTGATTCCTGCACAACCATAAATTAACCAGTAAACAAAGAACCACATCTACGCCAGTTTTTTTTCAGTGTCCCCAATTCTGGTTCAAGTTGCTTTGTTACATGTTTTTCTCTTTGAAACAGGAATGTTTTTGAGCTAAAGCTTTTACAGTCTGATCAATTTGCGCGCTAAGAAGATCCCTCTTAAGCCTATAGATCTCTTCCCCTATTTTCTCAAGTATTTTATGGTTTTGATCTTCAGGGAGTCGGATTGCTGTCTCAGGTTTTTCAGATGCAGGATTACCTATTCAGCCCATGTTCATTGAAACATGCACACAGGAACAATAAAAACCTTAACTAATTTGGTACCATCAGTCAGAATGATTGTTTCATAAGTAATGGTTGAGATGTACAGTTTAACTAATCTGCACACTGGCAGATGTGCCCGGCAGGTCTTCTGTTCAACCAAATTACACAATGCAGGATCTAACTAAAAATAGTAGTTTTTACACTGGTGATCGGAATGATTATTCTGAAAAGTTCTGATATTTTAAAAGTTAGTTAAAAATGACTGTTGGAATTTATCTTTCAAGATTTTTATTTATTTTGTCTGATTAGTATTACAATTTTGTATGTTTTTAAAATCTGGTAAAGAGCATAAGCAGCAAACATACCTGTTTAAAAAAAAAGAAACCTATCACTTGTTTTTCTCTGTTTATGTTGCCCTGACTGAAATACCTGATATGATTGTGATCAGCAGGTAATAATGAAATGAAAAGCTTGATGATGACAAACACAATGTCCTAATGTCTAGAATATGTCCTACCAGTTTTTAACTCATCTTTGTAGTTATGATTCTATGATCAGTATGTCTTCAAAAACCTCATGCTTTCCCACAAGAAACTAATTTTTCAAAGATGGACTAAGGGACCAAAGTACTTTATTAAGTGTGACTAATGCCTGATGTAATGATGCTTTGGCTGACATTGAAGATTTGGAAAAATTTGGCGTCATTGTTTCAACGTTTTACAAGACATGTATACCGGAAGATCTGTTCGATTAAATAATGGCAGCTATGATGAACTGAGCAAGTTCCATTAAGTCCTTTAATCCAATAAGAAGCAGGGCATGATTTTTATGAGAGTTAATACAGGAATTACTTCAATTTGGGAAGTTTTTTTGATACTGGATGAAGGCCATGAACTTTGTCAGTATTTTGGGATATAGTGCAATTATACTCTGTTTAATTCTTCTAAGGTAAACTACTACCAAGAAAAACAACCTTCTAAGCAATTTGCCAAAACCATTGGAATGACAGGTCATGCAGGAGGCCAGGGAGAGACAGACAGTACAGAAGACAGAGAGATTGCACCATAACTATAATTTCCTTATCTGCCATCACTCTAAAGGAATTGAACATGGTTATTATAATGTTTTCTTCTCATCACCACAAGTTTTATGTTTTTGCAGTGAATCTTTGGAAATGTCTTGTGTATACCTTTAGTAATCTTTAGAAGATTTAATTATTCACATTGTATACTTAGATCTAAACAGGGGTGTGTTCTGCCAGTGTCTGTCATACATGTGGTAAGGAAGTTTAACTATAGCTTACTGGTGATGATTTAAATTTTCTAAATATTCTGGCTGAGATGGAAGTAACCACTCAGAGGAGAAGAGGAAATTAGCTGCTGTTGCCATGGAGCCAATCAGGTTAACATAATGAACCCTAGCGACATCCACTACTGTCAAAAATAGCATTTAAAGTTATTTATGAAGACATTTTCTTTGTGCTGAAAAAACTGTTGATACCCAGTAGTTTATTTGTATTTTTTAACAGAGAAAATCAGCTGCCTAAAATACAGACAGCACTTGTACTCCAGCTGTTACAGCCTTCAAAGAATCCATTCCACCTCTAATTTCTTCTGTATTTCAGAGAAACGCAGTGGAGGGCAACCAATTAATTTCATGCCCTACACAGATTGATACTGTTGTTCATAGTATTGCGTCCTCATTGCGTACAACATTAGAAAACGTAGCCCTCATAAAAAGGAAAGAGATTACTCATAGGAGGTTGCCCCCCTGGTTTAATTCAGAACTTCGTACCTTAAATAGAAAAACCAGGAAATTGGAGAAGAAATGGCGGTTTTTGCTTTTAGAGGAGTCCTATTTATCTTGGAAAAACAGCGTGCTTCTGTATAAAAGGAACCTGCGCCAAGCTAGATCTGCATATTTTACTTTGCTAATAGAGGAGAATAAGAACAATCCTAAGTTTCTTTTTAATACAGTTGCTAAACTTACGAGAAATGAAAACTCTATTATATCATCCATTCCTCCAACTCTTAGCAGTAATGACTTTATGGAATTCTTTATTGATAAAATTGAATCTATTAAAACTAAAATTGATTGCATCCTACCAAACATAACTACAACCTCAATAAGCAATGAGGTACTGAATGTGAAGCTGGAGCCTGATCTCTGTTTGAAGTGTTTAGTTCCAGTTGAGCCTTCTGAGCTCTCAAAAATATTTTCTTCATCTAAGCCTTCAACTTGTATGTTGGATCCAATCCCGACAAAATTGTTTAAAGAAGTATTTCCTATTATTATTACCCCCATTTTGGAAATGATTAATTTGTCATTAGTGAATGGTTATGTACCAGAGGCTCTTAAGGTAGCTGTAATAAAACCCCTTCTTAAGAAACCTTCTCTTGATCTAGAAGACATAATAAATTACAGACCCATATCTAATCTTCCTTTTTTATCTAAAATCCTTGAAAAAATCGTTGCAAATCAACTGAGGGAGCATTTGATGAATAATGACCTATTTGAAGAATTTCAGTCAGGTTTCAGAGCTCATCTTAACACTGAGACAGCTCTCCCTAAAGTTACTAATGATATTCTCATGGCCTCAGATAATGGGCTCGTGTCTATTCTAGTTCTGTTAGATCTCAGTGCTGCTTTTGACACAGTCAATGACAATATCCTCATTGAAAGGCTTGAACACACTGTGGGGATCAAGGGAACAGCACTTGGCTGGTTTAAATCGTATTTGTCTGATAGATCCCAGTTTGTTCATCTAAATGTCAAATCTTCTCAGCATTGTGAGGTGACTTGTGGAGTTCCACAGGGTTCTGTACTTGGCCCAATTCTATTTACTATATACATGCTCCCGATTGGTACATTCATCAGACAGCATGGTGTTAATGTCCTCTGTTATGCTGATGATACACGACTGTATTTATCTATAAAATCCAGTCAGTTTAGTAGATTACAGGCATGTCTAGATAACATAAAAATGGGGATGACTTTAAACTTTCTGCTCTTGAATTCTGAAAAGACACAAGTTGTTATCTTTGGACCAGAACCTCTAAAAAAGAAATTGGTTAGTCAGCCGCTTGACCTGGATAGAATCAGGTTGGCATCCGGTGACAATGTAAAGAACCTTGGTGTTAGGAAATGTCTTTCAAGTCTCATATAAAACAGGTCTGTAAGATTTCCTTTCTTTCATTTTAGGAATATAGCAAAAATTAGAAATATTCTATCTAGGGCAGATGCTGAAAAGCTAGTCCATGCATTTGTTACTTCAAGGCTGGACTATTGTAACTCTTTATTAGCAGGAAGTTCACAAAATGCAATTAAAAGTCTACAGTTGGTCCAAAATGCTGCAGCAAGAGTTCTGATGAAGCTTAAAAAGAGAGATCATATCTTCCCTATTTTAGTTTCCCTTCATTGGCTCCCTGTCAAACTTAGAATAAACTTTAAGATTTTCCTTTTGACACCTAAAGCCCTCACTAATAAAGCTCCATCGTATATCAGAGATCTGATTACTCCTTATGTCCCTAACAGAGCACTTCGCTCTCAGACTGCAGGTTTACTGGTGGTTCCTAGAATCTCTAAAAGCACAATGGGAGGTAGATCTTTCAGTTATCAGGCTCCTCTCCTGTGGAACCAGCTTCCAGCTGTAGTCCGTGAGGCAGACACCCTGTCTAGTTTCAAATCTAGGCTTAAAACCTACCTGTTTGGTAAAGTTTATAGTTAGGAAGAATTAGAGAAGACAGCCTAATCCGGCTGGGGAGAAACTCAGTCTTAACAGACGGCTCTCCTTTGCTCTATCTTCTTCATGTCTCACTCTATAGGGTTAAGTTATTTAAGTTTTTCTATAGTTATGCTGCTATAGGCTTAGACTGCTGGAGGACAAATCTGACAACTTATCTCTCTGCTACTTTCTTCATTTGTCCAATCTACCTAGTTACCGTTATTTTAACCTTGTTAACCTTTTGTTTTCTCTTAGTGTTCTTCTCCCCATATTAACCACACCTGGGCTGGTGTTCTGTTAGCTGAGATAGCTTCTTGGATGAGAACATGGGCGAGATGCTTCCAGTGACGTTCTACAACTGCTGCTATAAACTCTATTATTTCATTATCCTGTGCTCCTAATTTAGCTTTCTGTCTCTTCAAACCCCCAGTCGGTCGTGGCAGATGGTTGCTTGTACTGAGCCTGGTTCTGCTGGAGGTTTCTTCCTGTTAAAGGGGAGTTTTTCCTCTCCACTGTTGCTACATGCATGCTCAGTATGAGGGATTGCTGTAAAGTCAACGACAACACAAGCCATTGTTTTGGTCTGCTGATTCCATAGGAGTGAATCCTGCAAGTCAATGACTCGATGCAATCTGCTGGGGTTCCTTAGATTGGAAATTTTTTAAATCGATTTGTTGTTGATGATGTATCCTTGATTTTAGTTGATTTTCTGGGAAGTGCCTTGAGACGATATCTGTTGTAAATTGGCGCTATATAAATAAACTGATTCTTGATTCTTGCTAGCTCTGAATCTTTCAGGATCTGATGACAAACCAGCAACAGCTGCTTGTTTCTGGTAGAAAAAAGCTAAAAAAATATTAATTTTTCCATTAAAGAGACTTTAACTTGTTTTGTTTGAATGTGCTGATGAACAGCAGCAAATCAAGTGCAAAGCTACAGTGTTAACAAACCAAAAAGGTTTTGCTTGTACTCAATATCATCACAGTTAACTGTTTCATACTTTTTGCTGCAATCTAAACACTTCACTTGCTTCTTTACAAGCAGCTCCCTCTGAAAGTGACATACTTTATCTTTCTTTTAAAGTTGCTAAATCAATCCTTAAGGTTTGCTTACAGCAGTCATTCAACAGTAAAGTAGCATCACAACCCCCATGACCCTGTAAGAATTAGTGGATTTACATGATCGATGGACTACAGCTTGATCTGTCAAGATTTGCACGATTTAACTGCAGTTATCATAAAAACAAATTAAAGGATGTAGGGTTGTTTTTGGCCTAACCTGAGAAAACCTCAGTACTTCACAGAGCAGCTGGGCTTCAGATCAGCCATTATCAGGCAGCACCTGTCTTATCAGTTAAATGATAGACAACTAATATTGCTAAAAAGGTTTTCTACACAACATACTAAATCTTGGCTCTGGTTAAAAAATAAATGTGCAATTATTCTAAAATAGGAGTGAGGAAATATACTTGAGTTAAACAGGAAATATTGGGGGGAAAGAAGGCCAAAGTATTTTTTACTGTTTACTTGATTTCAAAGAATTGAAAGAAGAAAAAAAAAACTTGTATTAAGAAATACACATGAACAAAGAAAGCAGACGTAATCAAACCTGTTCAAAAAGAGAGACAAGGAAAAAAATAGCTTATTTAGTCCTATCCTTAGGTCTGCATACAAATTCTTAATCAAAATAGTGATTCAATATAGGCATAATTATCCATACATGTATATGTAAATGTATGCACACATATGCATATATAGGTACATTGCTACTAATTCAAATTTGCTGTCACCTATATTTCAGGGCTTAGTATAAATATGCACATACCAGCAATAACATTTCAGTAATGATGGAAATAAAATGACATTTATATCATTCTTTTTTATACAGATTATTAATGTAGTGCTTCTTTGTTCTTTTGCAATATGCTGTACTTTTTACCTCAACAACTAAGCCTTCTCACAAAACCATTTCAAAAACCCATATGCAAGTTGTTTAAGAGCGCCGCGGAAACATTGTTTTTTTTAACATTTACATTTTCCTTTCAGGTCTTACTGTCCCTCTGTACCCTTAAATCCATTTTTAATATTCTTTTAATGTAATATTCCTACCTTTGAAAATCACCCGTGCCATTTTAAATCGTACCAAAGCCATAGATTTCTTAAGTTTTGATTTGAATAAAAAAGTTACAGTGCGTGTTCACAATACTAAACATTATGTTATTGGTCACCTTAATGATTGGAATGATATAAAATCCTGCTTTTGAACTAAAAATGTAGTCCTCCATTGTGATTATTTTATGTAATGAAAAGATGTACATTTTAGTAAGTACAACCTAATTTCGAGTTCTGTAATAGAGGAAATTATGCTTTTACTTCCTTAATTATTTTTAATAATATATTTCTTAATTGTTGCCTCTCTTCTTATTTAATCGTGTAACTCAATCTAATTGAGTCGTACTAATGTGGATTTCAAATCCATGTCGAAAACAGTAAAAACAAGGGAGGCACATTCTCTAAATAACTGCTGTCAAGAGTCATTCATGCTGAAAGGTGTGTGGGTTTAATGAGAGCGCTGTAGAAAAAACAAACCAGCTCGCTCGTCTGAAAATTCAGGTAAACAGCAGTTAGTACAACAGTCAAACAACAGCTTTGACAGACTCCAAATTGGCTTTGATTTTTGCTTGACTCTTGTTGTTGGCTATGAATTGCTTTTTTTTTTTTTTTTTTTTTGATGAAAAACGTTTGAT
>JAVLVB010000103.1:1545845-1570310 GCA_032876305.1 Orestias chungarensis | reverse complement strand
GAGTACCCAGAAAAAGTACCTAGGCTAGGATTTGAACTCAGGACCTTCTTGCTACAAGAAAACAGTGCTACCAATGCATGAAAATGTGTATTGGCACAGTTTTAAATAAAAAGACTGAGCAAAAGCAAACCTTCTGAACCATATTTACAATTTGTAATAGAGCAAGAAAACGAGGATAAACTAAAACTTAGTCATGTCATGTTTTTTAAGCTACGGACCCACATAAAATCGAGGACTCTCAGGAGTACAATAATAATTCGATTTATTGAAGTGAATTGGGTTTGGATCTTGAACCAGAGAGTTCGGCAACGGTGAGACCAGTGATGGCAGCCAGCAACGGGGACCAGAGGTGATCGGCAAAGGGGAAACAAGACGGCAGAGAGCTCCGGGAACCAGAGGTGGTCTGCAACCGGGAATCCAGAGGCGGCTGACAGGTACGGGAACCAAATGCAATCGGCTACAGGGAACCAGAGGATGGCGAGGACGACGTGGGAGACCGGAGACCTCTGAGAGGGAAGCAGAGAGGGGTCAGGTGATGCAGGCGGAATCTGAAGAGTATTGGAGAGATCTTACTTGTGAGTTGATTTTTGACGCCAGGAGGAGTGAGTGGTGAGTCCTTCCAGTGAATCCAGAGGTTGGTTGTTCAGGGGGGCGAGCGCAGCAGATGGAAAGTGTTGGAACCGGCAGACTGAGCTGAACCAGATGAGTGGAGAACCCAGAGAGTTGCACGGACGAGAGAGATTCTTGAATGGTATGTATACTAGAGATGATGGGTAGAGCACAAGAGATGATGAGGGGCTTGGAAAGGGGGAAGTGTGATTTTCTTTCAGCCACTTCTCCAGTTGGCCACAGGGGGTCACCAGTGCTCCTCCTCTGCTGGAGCTCCTTCCACCCCAAGTGCGCCCGGTTGGTGCTGATGAGCTGAGCCAGTATAAGAGGAGTGGTGGATCAGCTACTCGTCGCCTGAGTGTTTGTTACTCCCGGTAAAACCTAGGCTCAGTGCCAATCTCTAGTGTCTCTAGTTTTTTGAATATTTCTCGTTTCGTCTCCTGTTGTCCATCGTCCTTGTAAAGATTTTATTTGCTACTTTGTTTTTTCCCACGCCTCTAACCACTGTTGTGTTCACCTCAAGTTACCATCATTTCCAGAACTCAAAATCATCTCAAGATCCTCTCTGGTTGCCCTCGTCCATCTGGTTCCCACTCCTCTTGGCTCAGCTCGGTCTGCCCGCTCCAGCATTGCCCCATCAGCTGCACACACCCCCTGGACTTCAGCTTCATCAACTCCGCTGAAAGAAACCCACCACTCCCTCCTCCCTGGCGACAACTGTTCACTCCACACAAGTAAGATCGTTCCCTTCATTTTTCCATCACCCGTTTGCTGCTACTCACCTTCCCTGTCCTCACCCTCAGAGGTTTCCGTCTCCCACGTCGTAGACATTTCCAGCTCCCTGTCCTTTACTGCCACCCCGCTGTTTCATGTTCCTCGCCACTCGTTGCTGTCTCCTGTTCCTCGCCACTCGTATCTGTTTGCCCGTTGCTTTCCATTGCTGGATCCCCTTCCCCTCATCTTCCTAAATAAACATCATTGTAAATATCCCCTGAGAGTTCTCGTTGTTATGTGGTGTCAGAAGCTTAAATAGTATGACAAGTGCCATAGAAGTGCTTTGATCACTCTACTGATTTTGGTTGTTAAACTGACTTCTGACCCTGAGCGCTCTATCATCTTTTTCAACGCAGCTGTAACTCTAATTTGCATCGTTTTAGCTGCCTCTCTTTCCATTTTGCATGTGAATGGGTTTGTGGTCTTTGATGTGCATTTAAAAGAATTAATGGGTTTTCTCTTTGGCAAGCTTAACAAATTTCCTGAGACACCCCGGAGCCCACCCTATTCCCATGCGTTATACAAATGGTAGCTACATTTTTTTTATTTCTGCCAAATAAGGACATGATTGTAATATATCATTGAGGCATTACGTTAAAATATGGCTTTTGCTTTTCCTACTGGATTTGATTCTTTTGTTATCCCAACAACAAATTCCCTCTCAAACCCAAGAAAAGCAAATTAATGCCCACTATTTGTTTCGTAAACAAATGCAAGCATGCCACAGCTACAGTTTCTTGTGTTCCATTCCTTATTAGTGATCACAATGTCTAGTTTGCTGGCCTTATGGAAGTCCCACAGGATCTTAGCTAGGTCATTAAACAACTTGGGAGGTGATTCCTGCCTGTGGCTACTCCAGTTTGTATTCCGCAGAAATGTTTCTATACACCAAATAATCCCCTTGCTTAAGGTGTTCTATGTACTATACTTTGCAATTGGAAAGTACTCAAAACACATCACTTTTTTTATATTCATTTTCCTTTAAATTGACTCAAATCTGTACTCTGGCTTGGCCACTCTAAGGACATTAATATAATTCGTTGTTCTGCTGAAAATATAACTTTCTCCCGAGTCTGAGGATCAGGTCTTAATGATGCTGTTTTGACAATGCCTTTCTTTCAGGATGAGCCTGAAAGCGAGGCCTGATTCCTCAATTTATTCTAAACAAATCAAAAATTCACCCAAAGAGTTTAAGCTTTGTCTCTTCAAATCAGAGTATTTTGCTTTTCATTTTCCAAGAGTCCTACAGATCTGATTTGACAACATCCAGAGGAGCTGCCATGTGTATTTTATGAATGAGTGGCTTTTGTATGGCCACTCTGTCACTTAGAACTGATTGGTAGATTGCTGAAAAGATAATTCTTGTTGTGGAAGGTTCTCTGTACTCCACTGATAAATGCTACATTAGGGCTCTGATATTTGTACATGATCCATTATGGCTGTAAATTATATGAGTTCAGTGTTGCATTCACATTGTTCGTTTATCTTTAATAGTCGGTGTTCATTATTGTACTGCCTGGTTTTGAGATTTGTGGATATAGGAACACTGAACCACTAGATTTTTCACTGTTAGTTTAGACTGTGTATGAAGCTGTGCATCAAAAACACAGTCACCATCGCACATTGGTGGTGCTCCCCCTCCAAACCCAATCTGCTTTGTGTATTCATGTAGCCCCCGTCGCCTAGGGTAAAATGGAATAGGAGCATTACGACAGTGCCTTGTTCTCTTAATGTGTCTATTGCTGTTGTGTTCCAGTAAACCACACAGTGACGGCTGAGCCATTTATTTATTTACTCGGATTTTATTATGATGCCTTGCCAAGTAAGCTACTTAGCCATAAGCTACAGATGACTCCCTTGTCTTTTCATGGCACTTTGATACACTGAGGTACTCGGATTCTTGCTGCTTTCATTCAGAAATCATACAGCACGACTCCTTACAATTTTCAAAACTATACTTATAAAATTGGATGTTTAACTAAATACTGCACCATGCTTTATGGGGACTCATTCATTTTCTAATAAATAGGACATATGGGGACCATATTTACAAATTATTTGCATATATTACACACACAAACTTAGCTAGTGGGGACGCTGTTTCCATGATTTTATGTATTCAGTTATAGACTCTATACACATTAGATTTAAATACAATTAACAACTTATTTCTATTGTGAAAAAGATATTAGGAAAAAACCCCATTGCAGAACAACTTTTATTGAACTATAAGCAGAAAGATGTCCAGTAACCATAAAAGAAACAAGCTTGTTATTTCAAAAATATAAAGCAGAGTTTTCCAGGTCTCTTAATTGTTTCAATGTATTGACAAAAAAGGTAAACATGCACTTTAATTGCTTTGGGTCTGTTTAAAAATGAATATATAAAAAACAAAAAATGTGGTGCTTCCTCTAAATTAGCATGAAAGCAGCTTCTTTTTCATAGTTTCTTTCAAATGTATCCAAATATTAGATAATATCTTGAACTTGCACTGAAACTTAAAATCTAGCTTAAACCTGATATGTTGCTGCTGGTTTACTAAACTTTTTTCAAAGAAAATATGAATTCTGATATCTAACTTCAATGCCTCAATACACTAGAAACTGTAAAAAACAACAACAAAGCAATAAACGGTTATTTGAAAGTTGAAAGAGACAACTAAATATAAAAAACATGCATAAAGATGCTTGAACAAAAGACCTTTTCTCTAAATTACAGTTGTTGCATTTTCTTTTTGTTTGTTTTAATACAGTTGTGAACAAAGAATTTGACATTCTGCCATGCTCTGTTCTTCAAAGCAACTGGTTCAGCCTTTAAACACTTGTCACAATCATACTTTCCTGAAACAGTGAAAGATTTGATGAAAGCATTTAAGTGTTTTTCAAAAGCCTTAACTTCTTGAGTCCAAGTAGTTCGCTTCACTGGTGCTTTCCCTAAAAAGGATCAGATAAACTAAGAATCCAAAGAACCCATTCATTTTACAAATACATTCATGAATATTTTGATATTAAACAGTTTTTATGGTCTGCATGAAGTATTATGGATAAAGTATTATTTAAACTTTAAAAACAGTGAACTTCTTGTTTTTGTACTGACAAGTACAAAAACAAGAACACCATGTGTATCCTAAATGTCAAAAACCCAACAAAAGATTAACAATGTGTCTGCTAAATTTTATATTAAGTCATTTTGATTAAGCTATTCACAGTTGCCTATTTTGGTTGAACAGTAAAGGGATGTAAAGGGTAAAAGTTGATTGTGCAGTTGGTTGCACTGCAGCAAAAGGGTTCTGGGTTTAAGTCCCGGTCTTTTTGCATAGAGTTTTTATGTTCTGCCTGTGAATGTGTGAGATTTCCTCTGAGTATTTGGCTTCCACCTACCGCCTAAAATACGACTGTTAAGCTACTGGATCTCTCTAAATTGACATTATGTGTATAGTATGTATGTGCATGGTTGATTGTCCTATCCATCTCTGTTTTCCTGCGATGTACTGGTGACCCATGGGGGCATAAATTATCTCTCGCCCAGAGACTGCTGGAAATAGTATCTAGCCAGCTGTGGCTCAGTACAGGCTGGTTTTTAATCTAAAAACAACAACAACAAGCATACAGAACTCAAATTTATTGGTTTACTTTTAGAGGAAGATCTTATGGCTCTGACTTCCAGAGTCTCCTCCTGATCATCATCTGATGAGGATGAGGGTGGTACTGGGCTATAGTAGTGTTGGGGAAATTTTGTTCTTAGAAAGGGTTTGGCATTCCTGATGGTTCTATGAAAATTAATTCATGTTTTTAATGGTTACATTAACCATGAATGCAACATTCAGATAATGTGTTTTGGCCAGATTTTAAAACGAAGTCAAAGAATTCTTAAGGAGAAATGGTGACCGAAACTCTAGATAAACATTAAACTCCATATCAAGGAGATAAACCAAATGTTCTGCTTTTTTCAGACATAACAACTGGGTTTAGTATGACACACTTCCAACCCGTATCATGAGGAACCATCACAAACCTCAAACGTGAGTCATGGGGACCCAACACACAGTCAAGTACATGTCCCTCAGGTAACCAACTTTCTCCCAACATTCAACACACTACGTAGCACTGCTTAATGTGTGTTCTGGTAGCAGCGTGAATCTACAAAAGGGACGATCAAAACACAAATACAGCCACTATAACACCGGATGAAATCTTACTCAGATGTAGCATTGCTGCTATATTTCTTCATACATATCATTGAACTGTTTGCCGCACTGGTCTTAATGACCTACTGGCCATGAAACATCACCCGCCCTACTCTTACATCAACACAACACATTGTACAAACACATCTAAGCCTCACAGCAGTTTGGTTGTCTGTGGTCATCGCTTACGAGTCTGCCAAGTGACCCATCTTCTCTGGTGCCATCAATGCTTAAAAGGTCAAAAAGAAGTAAGTTGAAATCAGTAAAATAATGAAAGAAAAACTTCACCAAAAATCCATTTATCTTAATGTATAAGGTGGTAAAATAATTCAGCCCTTACAACCCGTGCCATTTAAATGCAATCATAAAGGCACCACAAGTAGGGTGGTAAACTCTTGTCCTCTCAGTAGTAACAAGTAGTAACAAGATTCAACACCACATTTATAGATACAGCGTGTTTTATTCAGCAATGTTAGAGGGTTAATTCTTAAGTTTTTAAATTTCATCTTTGTAAAAGATGCAGCTTGGTTTTTATGTCACTTCCCCTTTTACTATTAAATGTGTCTTTGAATCATCAGACAGCCTATCGCATGTTTTTGTGGCCTCTCCATTCTTTCTCCCTCCTACCCCCCATCTAAATGTTCTCTCTAGACCTCCCAGCTTACAGAAAATAAAAGTAGAAACACAAAAAGAGGCAACCTAAGTTCTAAGCTTTACATAACAAAGAAAAAGGAAGTTGGCGTTAAACTTGAGTTATAGCTGATTCCGGCAATATATGTGCTTCTTGGTAGGTCAACGTTTACTCTGTTAACAGATTAATTTTAAACCATTTTTATTATTTGCTACAATTGCTCTTTTATGATTTGCTTTATCCACTTTGCAACATAAAACTTTATAGAAAAATAACTTTCTATATCTAGCATGATTTTAATTGATTGTTATGACAGCACATGCTAATCTCAAATTAGCATCAACTACAAAGAAAAATAAACTGACACAAAATCCTTTTGGCATGACGGTAACAAAAATTTTCTACTGAGTGCCAAGCTGGAGACGAATGAATGGACCCAAAGACCTAAACAACAGGTGACCAAGAAATCTGCTCTGTTCTTTTGCATGGTCTATCAGACTCTACAAATTAAATGCACTCGCCATCAGTTTTCTAAGTGGCCGGCGTGCACGGAGGAACTTAAATGTCACACAGCAGCGCGATGTTCTCAGACGCAACAATGGCCGCTTGTAATCTGTGGATGGGTTTAGAATTTGTGGAACGATGGACACTGAATGTATCGCCACAAGATCATACTGTAGATATATGAAGAAAGGTAGGAAAAAATAAAGAAAAACTCAATACTTGCTTGGTCCTTTGTTTTTTTATGTCCATATTTATGATGCATGTCTCACATTGCATCAACAAGAGCATTCTGACTGTAGACACTGAATAAGTAACACATGCTAAAGTGACATAACTGCAGTCTGGTGTGTTAAAGCAACACTAAGTAACTTTAGACCTTCATGAAATATTTTTATAACTTTTGTAATTATATGTTGACTTACAGCTCGTTGAATGACGCCTCTGTCATGGCCCAAGGGGGTCCATATCGCTTTAACCGGCACTAAGCAACTTTGTGAAGGGTGGCAGAAACCCCGGCCACAAAAAACAACTACAAATGTCCTGACTGCTTTACGGCATGCGTCACTTCCCACGTTTCTTATTTTCAACAGCATTATATGACATTGTTTCGCCACAATTAGATTCATCACCTCATCACTATTCAACCTTCACACAGTAACAGGAAACAGAAATGTACTTTAATCCAACTGCAGGTGACCAGGATATCAGGATTTTACGATGTTATGCACTGGTCCTTATGGGAAATGCAGTCTTCCTTCAGGCAAAGAACCACCGCTTTTCTCCACACTGGCCTCCAAAACTGATACTTCTTTAGTGTTGCTTTACCATAGCATAGGATCAAAGGGTTACATTAGTTTTGACTCACTAAAAGGACTTCGTACATGACCATTTAACTTCTGTTACTGTTTCATCTGACTGTTCAAGACTTTTTATGATAGATACCATATTTTTTCTGCTTCATGATAAGTTGCTGCTAAGTCACTGGCAGCTGTGCTGTTAATTAGTGCCTTTTTTAGTTTGTAGCTTCATGACAATGCCTGTATTGGGAGGAATTTAAAAGGTGTCCCAATTTCAGTGTCAAGACACAGACAGGTAAAATAAAATGGCAGTTCTGTTTTTAGACCTACAACACAGAGAAGTTTTAAAGTTGACACAACATAGCAGAAGCCATCGGTGTTTTAGCAGTTTACTCTGACTCAGAAGTGGCTCTCCTCACAAATGAATTGACTTTGATGTGAAAAACTGGTGGAGTGTTTCAGTCACGCTATCTGCCTTGGCAAATGAAATGGAGCTAAGCGTGGCTGATGCTACGCTCCTTTACTGCATAATGCTCACACCATATGAAAGGCCATGAAATTGTGGTTATATAATAGCAAGGTTCAGAAATACGAAAACCAATAAATTAACTGACAACTGTCAGATGTAGGGGCCATGGAAAGCAGAAGTAAGGTCAATGAAGTGTACAATGACGTCCTGTCAAAGAGCACTCTAGCCTTGAGTCGGGACAGCTGTGGCACAAAGTGATGAATTGAACTTTGGTTTATTACATTCAGAAGCACCTTGTAGCTCAAATCTTCAAGTTCCCCAAGCAGAATATTACTCAGCTATATATTTCACACTAGAACAGTCTGGATATATGAAAAAAATGAGATGTTTAGTTTTATAAAAATAAAGATAGAAAGTTTTAATTTTAATTTACAGGGTTTTGCAAAACCACTCATAACGTCTTTGAACATAACGTCTTTGTGTATTTTACCAGAACAGGGGTACGGTTAGTTCACAAAATTAACTCAAAGTGTGGTTAAGACTCCTGCAGGTCCAAATGTGGCCCTCAAACTGTAAAATACCCAGGTCTGCCAATATACCACCTTTCAGTCAAATACATGCATTTTTTCAAAGGACACATGACACAAATCCAACAAAGTTGTTGTGTATATAAATTATACAAAGGCCTAACAGAACATGTTAAACATTTTTCACATCACTGCTTATTTTGTATGACTGCTGAGTAAACATCCAGAAGTTTTTAGTTTATAACCAGTATTAGTACCATTAGCTAGCTTACTTCAGGTGAAAGTGAGCTCAGGAGGACTTGTGTCGAGTATGTTCTGTACTTTAAATGTAGTGTGAAATCTATTAATATTTTAGATCAGATAGTTTTAAGATCTTTGACCACATAACATTGGTTTTAGTCTCACGTCATCTGAACAACACTAGCTGTCTTGGACGCATTTATGGAAACTTAACAGTTCCATTAAAGCATTGGAAATAAATAATCAATTAAAAAAACATGTTTAAATGCAGTTGTGTGATAGAAATCCCACTTATTCGCAACCAGTTTTCATTTGGTACGTGCAGACGAAAAGGACAAGAAGCCGGTTTGGTAAATGAAACGAAAACTAAAGGATGAGACAACAGAGAGAGTAGATTATTCCCACCTTGGAAAGGTATGGCGTTTGTGGATTATCTGTCTTCTGTGTTATACATCACTAAGACAGCCACAGATATGGAGTCTCTGTGCCTCCCCACTTAATTACATATTCACTCTGTTTTCAGTCGAGACCACACACTTTCCTACGCACTGACACCAACTTTGTCTTCCTCCATCTTTCACAATATTGCTTTAGCTCTGCAGCATCTCAAAGCCTTTCCCCACTTCTCTCTCTGGTACGCCCACATTTTCTTGCTCAAATATACATTTCAATTAAGCCCGAGCTCAGCATGATAAATGTGGGTGCCTTTTAATTTCAATTATAGCTCCTGTTTAGCTAGCAAGAAATATGTTATGTTCTAAAGCAACATCCCCCAAAACAGTGGTTCAATTACAGCAAGTGAAAGCGTCGGAGCGGCCGTACGCCAAGGCAGGAGCCGACTCAAACACACACAGCATCAAATGAACACGCAAAGTGACGCACATGCTACAACGAGAACAACAAGAAAATAAGATTAGCTAATTTAGCTCTTGTCTGGACACATTTTTCACCTCCCTCTCACTGACGGCTGTTCCAGAACCCATTTAAGAATTTCCGTCGGGCGGCACGACCATGTGTGGAAACTAATAATTACTACCACAAATGGAAGAGTTCTTTATTCATTTATAAGTAAAAGGTGTCACACATGAGAAATGGGCAGTGGAGGACGTAATTATCTTACGGGATCCAGCCAAAATTAATTCATCCCAGGCCCCGCTCACGTCAACACACGTCAGGACACTGTGTGTTTTGAGTTTGTAACCTACTTCAACAAAGGCGTTATCTCAAGGGTTTGTTAGAATGTATTCATAGGTGACATCCTCTCAAATCTTTCATTTTTGGTCCATATTTTATACCTTAAATCCATCACACCACAAGAACTGTTTGACAGTATTTGGGAACAAAAGTTTATGCAGTTTCATCTTAGTCCTCATTCCAAAGGTTGAAATAACATACACCTTCTAAAAAAGGGAACAAATAATTTTATACTGTTTTAGAACAGATACAAATGGCAGTATTTTATTTTTAATATCCTTCGAAGAATATTCTAAGCAAGGTGATCAGCTTGCTTTTCTCAAACACGCCTTTTTTCAGATTATGACTAAGATACTGTGTTTTTTTGTTGAAAGAAGGAAAACATTATGATGCTATCAATTTCATGTGGTGAACCAGTCCCTTCTTCAACGAAACATAGTAAAACATGATGTTCCCACCTCTGTATGTCACATTTAGGATGGTGTGATTAGGCTTGCAAGCATTTCACCTTGTTCATCTAAGTATATCAAACACCATTAAGGACAAATATTATTGTCTCTAGACCACAGTAAATGTTTATCTCGCTTCTCATCAGTCACAATAATCAGCTAATATGCATTCATATTTAATAAATAAGAATAGTATTTAACAGTTTATTTATTTCCGTAGCTCAATTTACTAAGTAAAACGCAGTATAAAAAATAAAATATAGACTGATGTTTTCAAAGCCTTGTTTTTGTTGTAATCTTGTTTTTGCTTCCATCTTATAGAACAAGGTGATTTAAGATATAAATATTGTAACAGATACATAAGGAAACTTTAATTAAGTAAGTGTAAATGGAACGGCGTTTATCGTCATTATACAGGTTGTACAATGAGATTGGAGGGCCAGTCCTTCCAGTGCCATGCAAGAATTTCTAAGAATATACAGAAAACACAACATGTATAAAAATAAACAGAAAATAAAACAGTATATAGAAAATAAAACAGCATCTGATGGTGAATATTGCACTTAATCAATAAATATAAAATATTGCACAAACATCATTCGGTATAATGATGTAATAGATAGGAAGAGCCGTGAGCCACTGCGTCTGTGTGCTCTGCCACCTTGGAAGATATTTAATATCATACTATCAAACTTCACATTTAAATTGATGAAATATGATTGCAAATGTGTTTTCGTCTGTCATTAGAACATAGAACTAGCTGCAACAAGCTGCAAATGAAACGCCGTTATCATGTTTCAGTGTGAACATGCAAGATAACATACCTTCATCGCTCATGTGCATCATTCTGACATATAGCAAACATGGAGCTGTTTGTTGTTGGATAAATATTAAGACCAATATAACTTAAAGAGAAGTTTCACATCATTGGACAAAACAAATCACTCTTTTAAAGGGCTTTGGTTTTATTATAACACCACAGATTGGCTTGACATACCCACTATACCTATCACTTTTTCTGTGGTGCTATATCCTGTCACTTTGACACGCACTTTCTTAAACTTTTATGCAAGTTTGTCATGTTTGTCTCCGTGTCAAATTGGCCGAAGAAGCCTGGTGTTAGTTGGCCTGGAAACCATAGCAGGAGAAATTAGGCACTGCAAACTGTCCAAATGTAAAATACGTAAGCTTTCCATGATGCAAAGCGTAACGGATCAAGCAGAACATTTATGCTGGGACGAATTCCATCTCTAAATTGATATTTACCTCTTATCGAGAACACTTTAAGATAGTAAAATTTCTGCTCTTTTTTCTCAACCCCAAATGTTTTCACTTATCACAACAATAGATGGGCAACCTCGTAATTCGATCAGCAGGATTCCATTTTGATTTTTAAAGTCTTGCTTTAACAACCTTGTTTTAATGATGTAAAGACCTAGAAGACACAATTTTACATACTTAAACGGAAAACATTTAGAATTGGAGGTAAATTCTAAAATATTTAAAGTTATGGTGTGTCAGGGTGCGATCAATGACTCGAGCAGAGGTGGAATTGTGAGAATAAATAATTTATTGTGGGGAAGAATAATGAGCAGAACATAAACCGGAACAAAGGAAAAGCGGAAACGGAACAAGGATAACGCGGAACTGGAATGTAAACAAAAGGAGAACGGAAGCGGGACGCAGGGACTACAAACGTAAATAAACAAAAATCAACAATAAACAAATCAGCGGGAGAACACGGGAAGGGAAATAAACAGACTAATGATAATAAATAATAATACTAAAAAGACCTCAAAAGAACAATAGCATAAAGGAAAATAACTGAAACAGGGAAGAGGGAGAGCCAGATGGGGGAGTAACCATGGGAAACCAGAGACTACAGGAAAACAAAAACCTAAGTAAATACCAGGACGGGACCAGAGGAGAGCGTTGCTGGAGAGAGAACCAGGGCAGAGAACCAGCAAGCAGGAGGGGGAAGGCTTACGGGGAGACGGTTAGGAAACAGCAGCAGATGGAGCAGAGAGATGGGAGGTGAACAGACGATCCAGCGGTGAGTCAGTGAATGAATGAGGCTTAAGTATAGAGGAACCGGGTTTGGATTGGTGGAGAAGACGATTAGATAATTGGAGACAGATGTGAATGAATGAATGATGATGATGATGAAGCTGAGGGAAAACACAGAGAGGAAGACAGAGAACAGGGGGAACTGGAGAACACAGAAAATAACAAACACAAAGACTAAACCGAAATGGAAAATAACCTAAAGTAAACAATAACCAATAATATAAAAAATAATAAAACAAGACTACTATAAAGAACTGAACAAAACCAAAAAAACAGATCATGACATGGTGTTCACTAATTTTGTTTTTATCACGAGTTACGTCTGACATTTTAAGCAAAACAGTGAAATTGGACATGCACATAAAAGTAACTAATTCATAATGCTACAGATTCAGTGTGGCATCAAAATACACCCTCTCATAAACACACCAGGGCAAAAAAATTCATAAATATCACAAAACAACAAGCTCTGCAAAATATTGCTCATTGCATAGTCCCTCTTTCATCTGTCTTGTGCAAGGTAGGAGGCTCTTCATTTGAAGCTCAGGTTTTTGACCAGAGGTCTGGATGCCTGACCTTTCTCCTCAGTATCTTAGTTGCTGCTAGGAATTTGCTACCCCAGACTGAGATGTGTGATGTTTCTCCACATGTCTGTTGGAGCCATTTATTACCAATCATTTGTATAAATCAATGGCATCAATACATTTAGTTCACACAAGAGAACAAGTTCATTCACTGAAGATTAGTTTAGAGAGGAATATTGGCTTAGCTGTTCTTACCAAAATCTCAATGTTCTACTTCTACAGATGATAGTACACTTAGCCTTGTCATTCTGAGTTTAACCCTAACTCTCTCCTTGACAAAGTTAATGACTGAGTTTATGCTTTAGCAGCTACATGTGCTCTATTTCTTCCTACAAGCTTGAAAACTGTCTCAGGAATCTCTTTAGCGCTTTATCACAGGAGCCAGGACAGCCAATTAACATTTTACTTTTACTTAAACGTTGAAAGTACTCCTGGACCTGTGTTGCTTTCTTCATGTGTGTCTTTGTCTTTTCAAATCCAGATGGTCGCATGTATTGAGCAAGGTTCTGTTAACATAAATCTGTAAGTGATATGATTTGGAGTAAGGTCGCTGTCAAAAAGGTATATGCATGACTCTAACATATTTATGTATCAATAAAGTTCTTGGATGAATCTATAATCTGTGAGTGCAAAGTCTTATGAATACAGCTCTAATTTTTACGACTACAAACTTTCCCTTTTAATGTGGACACGAATTAAACTTTGTACAAGTAAAAAAATGTTAAGATGAAGTCACAGGTCAGAGTAATCAATTCACATCGAAACAGAGCCTGCTCCAAATTTAAAGATGGCGGAAGACAGTGTACCCGAGACAGTGTACTCCGCCCCGTGACGTCATCGTAACGTTTTTACTCATACCCACAAAGTTGAATACGTGTCCACAGAGAAGAGCAGCAGTTCTTAAACAACACTGGAGTTGCTTGTGCGACAAAAGAAACAGAATGGACCCGAAGTCAAAGCAGCAGTGGTCAGTGGAGGAGACAAACTTCCTGCTCGCAGTGTGGTCCACCACCGCATTGCAAAAAAAACTTCAGGGGGCTTCAAAGACTAAACCGGAGTTCCAATACATCCAGAGAGAGATGGCTGCATGAGGGGCGGTTGTGGCGTTTGGCTTTGGCGCTAAATCTACTGGGTAATGGTGACGTACGCATACGCATGGAGGGACGTTATGACGTAGCTTTATCACCAGCACGGAACCAGCCCTTGGTGGAAATGGGGTATCATTACAAAGAACTAATCATAAACTCAATACAGACAGGCAAACGTTTACGTACCAAGTAAACATTTTGAATGTATATAGTATTATACTAATTTAATATTTTTACAATAAATGTTTTTGCCACTTTACAAGAGTTTGGACACATGAAGATAAAAATAATTGTATTACACTTAGCAATTTAGGTGGCTTGGCAAAATAGTTTATAGGAACATTTTCAGATCTTTTTGTTCAAAATATTGTTTTGTGGATGCATTGATTATTCCTGGGCATTCCAGTTTCTTCTTACCGTCAAACTAATTACTGGCATGTAGTGCTTATTGTCCCGTGATGGACTGGTACATCTATAGGGTCTCCTATGAGCTCTTGTCCATTGAACATGTGAACCAGTTACCATGCAATCCCAAATGGTTTAGGTTGACCTAGATGAAGAAATACAAAAAAACACAAACTGAAATTCTATTTTCACATTAGCCTTAAAGGCCAACTTTAGAGCTGGGATCCCTTTATCCCTTTTGGAATGACCCCCTAACCCAGTATTGTGCATCACACCCAAAACTGACCTTCTTTAAACAAGAACAATTTGTTTTGTCTAACTGCTGTTTTCAGTAGCTAAAGATCTGATGAGATTTAAAACCCTACTATATTACATTTACTGCACCCTAATAATGGAAGAAAATTATTTTTAAAATACATTACAAAAATTAAAGAATCCTGTGTAGAATCTTTTGAATCATGTTAGCAGAAAGGTAAATGTGAGTAACTCAAATTGTTGGGTTTTACTTCCCTATTTTCCTATATTTCAATGCATTGCAGTATAAATAAAATATTTAATAGAGACCAAAAGCTAAAAAATCTGAAAAGTAATGTGGAAAGTTAGTGCATTATTAAAAATATTTCAGGACAAGCAAATAGAGGATTGGTAAGGGAGCTGAAGTGAGAACAATACAGACTGAAGGAGAAACAGAGACACCCAATGGTGGAAAAGAAATAGGAATTTCAGCAATGGCTATTAAACCACTTTATAATGCTGAGGTGCCATCTGACAAAACCTTCAGAAGCAGCCAATTGGCTGAAAATAGGTCACCGGCACAGCATGATATTCACACTCACAGTGTGTGTGCCATCCCTTAGGAGTCAATTGAAGAAAGCTTGAATAAATAAGTCCTCTCTCTCAATCACACGAACACAAGCACCAACCCCCGGAGTCAATCAGAAGATGAATTGCCGAAACTAGACAAACGCTTGAGAATGAAGGAGCTCTCAGGGCGATTGTGCTGTTTCCGACCCACAGCAGTGGGAGTTTCAAACACACTTTATCGCTTTCTCTGCTTTCTAAACCAACACTCAACATTATTCTGCTCGTGCTTCACTCTTGCAGTTTTCTGTTCTGTTTCGTAGCATTAAACCTTACACCGACATTTTCACTCTGTCTATTTCTTTTTTAAAAGCAAGGTCAATTGTTTAGTATTTTCTGTTTTTTCATTTTTATCTCTGATCTAGCCTGAAGCCAAAACACACACAAAACATAATAATAATAACCTGAGGGCTATCTCTCCTCACTGTATAATCTAACTTCACTCAATTCAAATGAACTGAGCTTTTGTTCTTTGCTCGAACAATTTAGCTGTATATTATCACCAATTGTTTAGACTGCTTTATTGTCAAATAGATTTTGTAAAGACAATTAAGAGTTTTATAAAATGTAAAAAGATAATCATCAGTTGGAGTGGTGCTTCTCTCATAAATGGTGGCCTGGCAAAGACTTATCTTTTGTCCTACTACAGTGCAGATAGGGAAATATCAAGTTTTTTTTTTTTTTTTTATCTTCTTCTGAGGGTATTTTGGAAACATTTCTGTCCGGTACTCGCCTACAAAGGCAACAGATTAATTTTTGGTCGGGATGAATTCATGGAAAGGCCCATAGATGGACGTTCTTCATGATACTGTTGTTGATAGCAGTAGAGTATTAAAAGGTGCTCATGGGTTTGTCCTGTCCAAAATTTTACGACTTGAAGTTGGACCTCCTCTAGGTATTCTAGTGATTAGATCATAACCTTGTGTTTAACATTAGCTTCAGGCACCCAATAGTAGAATACTATTTATTTATTCATTCAAAATTAATATCCGTTCATTTTTTGTGTTTTATTTATAATTAAAATCACCCAAAACAAACAGTATTCAGAAACATTTACGCCCATGTAAAAACCTACATAAAATGGTACAGTAGTTTCTTAGAACAACAATCAAAAAGAATGCTGTTTAAATCTCAGAGAGGGGATTCCTTTGCTGTCCCTGGGCACATCCGAGTTTTCATTGGAAATGTTATTCTAAACTTTAATTTGCCTTTGGGTATGAGTACATATGTGAATCATGTTTGTTTTTCATTCTGTACTGTTCTGAACCAATGTTTTCCTCTGCTGGAGAGAAGGAGATTCTCTACGAGACCCATGAGGAAAAGAACTACTGTTTCTAGTAATATACACTGACAAACACTTTAAGCCCACCACATCCCACCACTGTTGATCAAACTAACTGCGTGATTTCTGCTGATCAAGATTTAAAAAACACTGCATGTGTTATTCACTGATTTCCCCCCCTGGTTTCTAAATCCTTTCTGGGACACTAGTACAGTCACAGACCCCAAACTCCTACACAGCAAGAACACAATTCAGTCCTCATAAGTTTGGTTAAGATCCACAAAACTCTACTACTTAAATATTTAAACTGTTCCTTTTTTTTGGTTTCTGATAATGTATTGATTGTGTTTAGAACTTGGCAAGGATTTGTTAATTAGGTTTTCAACGTCTCCTTTTTTGCCCAGGTTTCAAGCACCAACAATTTATCTTGTTTATGTACCTGGATGAAAACTTGGCTCTAAAGACTTTTAAGCTCTTACTTGTGATTTGCATTTCCCTTAAACAAAATTCTTGCTGGCAGATGCAGTTCATCCTTCAAAAGAAGTAAAGAAAGTGCTCCTAGCAAGAAACAAAGGGTCTGTTCAACTTCTGCACACCTAACTCCAACATTAACTTGTTGATTTAAAATTCAGTAAAAACAAAATAGTTGTGTCTAGTCGTGTTGCAGTAGAGCAGGTTTCCTATGTGTCTGATCCTCCACCCAGCCTTCCTGGGTTCGATTAATGACCTTAAGACATTTGCTTTTGCCTGTTTCCTGTGTGATAAATGTTAATAAAGGTAGTAAGTCCCAAAAATATATTCAATAAATAAACAAATACAATTTTTATTGTCACTTCTAAATGTAAATTAATTATTCAAGCTACATTTGAATATAATAAATACCAAAAAGGTAAATTGAGGTATTTAGCATGCAATTTAACTAAATCCTGTTAATCCTTTCTGACCACTACATGAAAGCAAGGTGCTTCAAATACAATCCATGGTGAATGTTGATTCTGCATTAACTGATATTCTTTCAATCCATTTCAAATCCAAAAACAGTTTAATAATCTTAGATTGATATTAATGATTGTTTTAACTAGGGATGCACCGATACCGACACTGGTATCGGGTATCGGTCCGATACCAGGCATAAGTACTCTACTCGTACTCAAAATTACTATCGATACCACATCGGTACAACTATTGGGCCTGGGTGGGCTTTATGGCATGATCTCTGTACCACCAGGTCCGCGGGGACAGAGCCACCTGAAGGAACAACAACCTCAAGCGTGTGTGCACGAATAGCAGGTAAGCCCGCTCAAAGGTACCTGGACACGCCCTCAACTCCGACAAACCGCCCGCTCTCGCAGCTCACTCCGCTCACGCTCGGCTCCCCATCCGCAACTCTAGATTATATGCGAATGAGCTAAAATTAAATAATTCCTGCCAAATACCCAAAGTAGATCTATACTCTCAGACTCACCAACATTTCAGCAGAGCCGCGAGCGCAGACACAGAGCCGAGCTAGCAGTTTGTCAGAGTTGAGCGCGAGCCTGAGGAACCCATGAGCCTGAGATTCACACACAGACGCCCACAACCATTGCTCCCCCAGACAGTTCCGCCCCCGCAAACCTGGCGGCACAAAAACCACGCCACACTGAGTCGCTGTCCTCAGTACCGCAAAAAAGTATTTCAGTACTTGACAATTTTGTGAAATTTGTGTTTGTACTGTATGTTTGCACATAAGAGGGAATGTTATTTAAATAAGAATATCTGTGTAAAAATAAAAAACAATCCAAAGTAACTACATGTGTATTTGCGTAAGCACTCGGTATCGGTGAGTATTTAAATGGAAGTACTCGTACACTAGTCATTTTGGAAAAAGGTGGTATCGCTGCATCCCTAGTTTTAACTAATATCATCAAAGTTTCTTCAAAGGTTCTTTGTACTGATGGCTTTGGACAGGCATGAGTTCCTGTAGCAGTCTTTATCACTGTCAACCTAAAGATGCCCCTGAATTAAGACACATTCTGATGAATAGTGTTCTCAGAGTTATCTGTTCTATAATCATTAATAATCCTTCTTTGCACAGTATTTTCACAGTATCCAACTTTTTTAAATTATCAATCTCTTATTGCCGTTTATGATTGGTGAAAGAAATTGATAAACATTGGATAAACCCCTGTCTTTTCTCTTTGTCCACAGTGATGTCACTTTAATGTCACTGTAGACCAAGTGGTGTCCGTACCCTGCTCAAAAATACTACATCCCCAACTCAACTTCTAAAATCTACATTTGCAGCTTTCTCCACAATGAGACAACAATTGATTTATTTGGTCACCATCACAGAACCGATGTTAGAGGGACTCTAAACTTTAGAACACTGTTCCTGAACCATTCATCTTAAATCAATAATATAATTGTAATGGGTTAAACGCACAAAAAGGTATTTATGTATGACATGAAATTCTAAAATAAGACAATTGTCTTTATCAGGCTTTTACCACTAAAATCTGCATTTACACATTTCTATCTGACTTTTTTATGCTGAATAATTTAGTCATTACATGTTCTGTTCAGTCCAAACATTAATTAAGTTTGTTAACCAACTGTATGTCTCCTAAGTTACCTTATTACAGAAAAAAGTAAATATCTTTTCCAACACCTTTTTAAATAACTCCAACATGGATTGTTTTAATCTTCACATACATTAACTACCATGCAACTACAGTGGACCCCTGGTCGGTCACAGGTGGTATGTGGCTACACTGCCATAACACAGCTAATATCTGCTAATAATTCTGCCCACCTTTAAGTTACTTAAAATTTCCCATCTTTAAAGTTCCATTAATACATGTACTTAAGTATGGATTAATATGTGTAGTGGAAACAATATTGGTTAGTACCGAATAACCGATCTTCCAAGGGCATCGTTTTGTCTGCTGTAGCCAATTAGTGGCAAGGAAAAGGATAGTGGTCCAGGTTTGCTGTTTTGCAAACACCAGCCAGTAGCGTGCCATTTGCATTTTCTCTTGGATTCCCAGCATGCAAAGCTACACTTTATTTACATTATTTATATGCAAATAAGATTGAGTCATGCAGAATGCAAATATATTTTCTGCATGTTGTATGCATTAATTAAAACGTACTCAAATACATCTTTTGTTTTATTGTTTGTTTTTTGTTTTTTACTTCTGTACACTATCAATACAAAATAATAATTTTTGATTGGGTAGCTACTGGCAGATCAAAACTGTTGCAAAGCTAGAATGAAACATGAAATCCTTCAGTTGGCAGTCTCCACCATGCTAGTCTGTTTTTTTTTTCTTTTTTGAAGTTTATTGCCTGTTTTCTGAAGAAAACTGGTGCAGTTTGAGCAGAAATACTGTCTAACAAATCTGTCAGGCCCGCTTTGTCTCGCTGATTTATCTCTCATTGACACTGACAACATCACTTGTTTCACCAACTTTCGCTACTTTGTCATATTCTTTCCCATCTTTTGTCTTGCACTTCTGTCTCAGTGACAGTTTGCCTTTGCAACCTCACTGCTCCCCCCCTACTCTTCTCCCCTGCAGCCATCTTTATATGTTCCTTCTCATTGACAGCTGTCCCAAGGCACCGGTAAAGCAGTGGCCTAAAAACGTGCATCGTTCCCTACCTTCCAGAATCCCACACCTCCTTTCTCCTCCTCATATTGACAGGTGTCATGGAGTACTGAAGTGACACAGTCTCGCTTTCTTGTGACAGCTAATCTTATTTTGGTTGTGCAGTCTTTGATTGAATCCCACAGTGACATCCGCCATGAATGGTGATGAGTCATAAAATAAGCCCACAGAGCTAGTTTTCATCTTTCTTTCTCTGCACCATGCATTGTTATTTCACATTTGTCTTCTCCAACTCCGACATCTCTGAGGCGTGAACTTCCGTTTTTTCCTTTTTGGGTTAAAATTTCAAAACGTTATGTTGACTTGAAAAAGTTAAATGTGTCATTGTGTCATTGTGTTTTCCGTAACAGAAACATCCCCATAGAATCATATCTTCATCTCCTTTTGTACAATACCCTACAAAAATGAGTCCTCAGATTTTGTAAATATCTCACCTCTATGTGGGAAAAAGTAGAATATACAACATGGAAAATGTAGAGCTTGTTTATCAGTGTAAATTTCTTGCGATGTCCAAATAGCTGAACACCCAGCTAATAATTTCTAAACAACTTTACATTTCCTCACCCGGGGTTCATGTAAATTGTTGACGTTACAACATCGGAATGATATGACAGTAAACCATTCTGTTACATTTGAGATGTTGGGACCCAACTTAAGTTACCCAAATAGACCAGCAGAGTAAAGACCGCAAGAATCAGATTATGAAGCAAAGAAAAAGTCAAAGTCCTTCGACGGGAGATCTTGGAACTAGCATGGCAAAAACAGGCGAAGGTGAACTGCCTTTTTAAGAACAAGAAACAAAAGAATCTGGCTAGGAGGTTTAGAAACACTTGATGAGAGTCAGATGCAACTAATCCGGGGAATGTGGTGCAGGTGGGGAAGAAGCAGCTCAACAAATAGCAGGAAAAATTATAAGGTGGCAAAAAATATAGAAATAACACAGGTGTTGAACCGGAACTGAAAAAAAGGTAAGAACTAAATCAAAATCAACTTATAAAAGCCAAACACAAAGCGGAAAAAAAAAAATAGGAAATGTAATTGTAAGCAACAAACCTATGAGAAAAAAATGGCAATGATGATAAGAACTTAGAATCATACAAAAATGAAAAGTACTATCGGCTACAGATCATTGCACCCTAAATATTTCTAATGTTAAATTAATTAGGATTAACAAAATAATTTATGTTTGGTAGATGCCACAAATTATATTTTTTTTTTATCTGGATTATTTGTATGCTGCTGTGAATCGTATTTTAGAAAGAAAATAAGTATTTCTCTAGAAAAAAAACTGTTGTTATTGTGTCACAAAAGATCGTGAATATTTGCACTTTTTCAGCTATTCTTGCACATTTTTGTGACTGAGATTAAAGCTTTGTGAAGGGCAACCTAAAACATTTAGTTTGTTGTCCTCAAGTCACATTTTAACTAACTAACTAACTAACACATTTGTCTATTAGGCGTCTATTAGGATGATCTATTTGTGTCCAACCTGTGGCCATCTGGTGACTTCTTCCTCTCAGAGTGGCCTTTCAGTTTGTGCTGTTTAACTTTGGATAAAAAAAAGTCTGTTATTAGCTTCACAAGATCTTTGGCTTTTGAGATTGATTAGCACATTTCACATAAAAACATCTATCTTCTTTCTCAATGCAAAAAATGACGGGACATGAACATGATATTAATGCTCGCATGTACAGTTGAACATGCCACAGTTGCCTGCATCTTTATACTGTACCCAAGGGGAACCAGACAGTTCTCTTTCTGATATTTCCTTATATTTATTCATGATGTTACACAATAAAGGGTTAGGGTTAAACATGGTACCATTAGAAACATTCAAAGCCATGCCACCATCTTTTCAGGCTTTTTGAAAACTTGATTGTGCCGAGGAACAAACAGAAATCTTGTTATTGATCCTGCCTGACCTACAACAGGAAAAGGTTTATTCAGATTTAATGACAGACTGACAAAAACATACAGAAGTGTGAACATTTCCTGTTCAAGGTAGATGGATTCCTGACACTGTGATAAAACTGTAAGGATGCATGTTTGTACAATTAAATTAAAACATATAGGGAAAACTGGTGCAGCAAATACTTGAAATTATCATGTTTTACAGTTTAAAGTTATAGAATGTAATTTGCTGATGCATCACTTCACCTTTTTAGTACAAAATTTTTTTTTTTTTTTTGTGGAAGATAAATACACAATTTCTTAAAAAAAAGGATTTGAGAAAAATAAAATAAAAAACAACTAGTTGAATTTAAGTCTTGAGAGGTTTACTTTCTTTGCACGTGTGGGCCACATGTGTTTTCACTGACCAATATCCAAGCACAACTACGGCAGGACCTTCTATCTATCCAACTAGTGAGATATTTGTACGTATCTTAGATATAGATACTTCCAGGCACTGTTAGTAGTTAGGGTAAACTATCTGTACATGTCTCTGTGGGTGCATTTTCCCAAATAACACAAATACAGTTGGTCCAGCTTAAACCGTCAAACATCAGAAACTACATGCCCAGGCAACAAGACTCCGCTGTGTTAAGCGAAAATGAAACATGGGAAGAGTGCTGCAGTGCGATGCACCCTGCCTTTTCAAAAGCTCAAAAGCCCTGCGGTCTTCATGACAAGTGAAAGACACTGTCACCAACACACACAAACACACCTTGCCTAATTGCTGTCTCTATCCTGCAGGGTGAGAAAATAGGCTACCTGAGGGTTATCTCTCACACACTCGTATTGCCCCCACCTCCACTTGGCCTGCCACAGATTTGCTTTTCTTTTCCTCTCCTCTTGTACTTGACTTGTTCTCTTATTTATTTCTACTCTTGTTGTCTCATTATTGTGATATTGTCCTAGTTTCCTGACTTATTTTTTTAAAAATCTGTCCTTCTTAAGGTTAGTTTTCTTGGCCGCCCTTAACAAAAGGGAGCAAAGAGTGGAACTGGGGACATGCGATCCTAAATATGATGATAAAAACAACCTCCAGACATGTCCACGCGTGTGATGTTAATGAATGGGAAAGGGTTGGACAGCCTGTTGTATCCCAAAAGATCTATGTATCGAAGGACAATAGAGAAAGACATGACACAGCCTTCCAATTCTATTTTGGTGCTGTCATCTTCCAATATCATGTTTTCTGTCAAGAAAAGGTTTAATTAAGCTTTTTAACATGTCTGGGTCATTGCCCACTCATAGAATAGGTAAAGAAACATACACAAGCATACTCTTTTTACCTTTCTCAAATGTCCAGGACCAAACTCAAGGCAGATGTCACTCTTTCAATGAGCAGCTATATGTAATTATAAAAAGGTAGGAACCACTTGGTAATTAACCAGTTATAAGCATTTTTTTAGACATACCCCTTCCATTTACTAATACATATTATACATCATAAGTAGATTGCTTTGGGGTTGTAAACCAATTACAAGGACGCTTGATGGCATTTAATAAGTAGTTTGTACAAAAACACAAAAAGTTCAGATTTAATCATCTTTAAGTGCAGCAAAACCAAAATATGTGGATTAGTAGTACTTGGCAACAACTGATATTCTTATCCAGGAAATAAAACTGTGGAATTTCATACCTAGGGTCTTTGGTTTGAGATCATGGGTCTGTAAGACAGCGACAGTCTGAAGTCAGAAACCAACTCCCATAAATAAGACTGACTGCTACCTTTCTGCCCACACCATCTATATCTATAAAAATGGGTTGTGTGAACGTTTAATCCGCTTTTGCATAAAGAAGTTTATTTTTGAATTATTAATTTTTATGATTTTTTTTGTTAATATATACTCTGTTGAAGCGATTTATATCAGCATGGGTTTTTAACAGCTTAAGTCCGTGAGGCAGACACCCTGTGTAGTTTCAAATCTAGGCATAAAACCTTCCTATTTGATAAAGTTTATAGTTAGGAAGAGTTATTTAAGTTTTTCTATAGTTATGCTGCTACAGGCTTAGACTGCTGGAGGACAATCTGACCACTTCTCTCTCTGCTACTTTCTTCCTTTGTCCAATCTACTTAGTTACCATTATTTCAACCTTGTTAACCTTTTGTTTTCTCTTAGTGTTCTTCTCTCCATAGTAACCACACCTGGCCTGGCGTTCTGTTAGCTGAGACAGCTTCTTGGATGAGAACATGGGCTGAGATG
>JAVLVB010000103.1:1479363-1541179 GCA_032876305.1 Orestias chungarensis | reverse complement strand
CCCTCGTTTGAATAAATGTGTGCATGCATGGTTCACGACAATGAAACGTTTTGTTGTTGTTGTTTTTTATTGTAAGTTGTGTGTGGTTCTTTCCTTGTTTTTAGTGCAATTTCAAATCTCAGATGTCTAAGGTGGAATTTTGAATTGAGCTTTCACCTAAATCAACCGTAGACAAAACTATCTCTCCAGATGTTTCCTGAACAGCAGGACTATTCACATATTTGTAGTCCTGACACAGAAAGTGCAAAGGAAATGAAAAGTTGAGGTTACCATTATTATTATCACAAAGAAGTTGCTGGTATTGTTTTTCTGGTGTTTCTCTTTTTCTAAACATCTGTGTCAAATGAAGAAGCTTGTGATAAGGGATTGAACGAAATGACATGGAGAGGAGGTAAACCATTTTTATCACCTGCATTTAGGCAGGGAGAAATTTAAACCATGCAGGAAACTGGTTCTTGAGGATTAGAGTTGCGCACCCTTGGGAAAGACCTTTGTAAACCTAACTTTACTTTGATAAACAGTATTGTCATGTTACTACGGATCCTAGGTTCTTTGCAGGAAAATGAGAAGTCTAAAGTGTGACAGAAGGCCCTGTGGGTATCTCTACTTTGGTGTGACTCTTAATATTTTATGCACACACAATTCTTGTTTTGAGAGTGAGAAAGGAGGGAGTAGGAGAGGTGCTTGGTAGATGTTAAATCAACATGCCCTTGAAGCAAGTGACATGCATTTTATAAGCACCTTCTCCAATTTAACCAGCCAGATGTAAAGACATTGATGTGCAAATAAACCGGCTTTGTTTGTCTTACCCTCAGTCTTTCACTCTCTGTTGCTTATCTTTTGGCATTTTGCCTCACGTTATCTCAGAGGCTCTCTCTCTTTCTTACACTTTGGACTATCTTACTTTTGAATGAGAGCCAAATTACGTTCAAGTACAGCCGTAGACACTTTCAGACAGTTATTCTGCTTAGGAAGCCATCACCAATGCATACACTGATGCAGACAGCTCTGTCTGGCTTTCTATCAAGAACCTTTCACTTTTGTAGGACTCCTCTGGCATTATGTTGCAATGAATAATCTCGCCGTCGTTTTGCTCTACAGTACAAAGTCAATGAGCAGTTGAGAGTGACATTAAAGCTCAAAACACCTTCTAATGCTACACTAAGGAGCAAGCACCTTTGTCAAGAGTGTCTGAAAGCAATGATGGGGGGGACTTGAAGACTTGGATGTCAATAGTCTACAATAAGGAGAGATAGATTATGTTCGGAAAATTCATTAAAGTGACTTTAATACAGCCATACTCCCTTTAAAAGGGTTAGGTTTTGCTAAACTATTGCTATAGTTATGCGACTACAGGCTTAGACTGCTTAAGGACAATCTGACAGCTTTTATTTACTCTGCAACTTTTTTTTCTCTATTATCTTATCTGCTTTAGTTGCAGTTGTTTTACCTACTAACTGTAAGTTTGTTACCTATGACACGTTCCTGAAGGGGAAGATCAGCCGGTGGCTCAGCCAGTAACGTTCTCTGTCTCCTGCTATTTTACCCTAGTTTAACTGATTCATTTGGTGTTTTCTGTCTCGAATCACAACGGCAGATGGCCACTGGTACTGAGCGGAGCTTTGGTTCTGCTGGAGGTTTCTTCCTGTTAAAGCGAAGTTTTTCTCTCAACTGTTGAAACATACATGCTCAGAGGAAGAGACTGCTGTAAAATCCATGACCACAAGCAAGCTTTTGTCTATTGTCTATGCATACTGGCTCAGTACGAGTGAATGCTGAAAGTCAATTGATTGATTCAATCTACTGGATTTCCCTAAATTGGTAATTTATTAAACTGATTTTATCTGTTTGATGATTAGGACGGGCTGCACAGTGGCACAGCAGTTAGCACTGTTGCTATGCAGCAAGAAGGCTGCTCTGGGTTGGATTCCAGCTTAGGTCTTTCTGCAAGGAGTTTGCATGTTCTCCCTGTGCATGCATGGGTTTTCTCCGGTTACTCCGGCTTCCCCCCACATTCCAAAAACATGACTGTTAGCATGATTGGGCACTTTAAATTGTCCTCAGGTGTGAGTGTGTGTATGAGTGGTTGTGTGTCCTGTATGTCTCTGTGTTGCCCTGCGATGGACTGGCGACCTGTCCAGGGTGTACCCCTGCCTCTCGCCCGTTGTAAGCTTGAGATAGGCGCCAGCAGACCCACCCAACCCGACTAGGGACAAGGGTGTACAGAAAATGGATGGATGGGTAATTAGGATCATTTTGAAAGTTTATGTAATTGGGATTTTAAAACTTTTTGTGAACTCTATGAGCAGTTATAGGCACCCTTGCAGACAAATTACATGGAAAACCATTTACCACATAGCAAGTGATGTGAGTCACCTTAAATATTACATGCATATATTGTGTAAAAATTAATTTACCAAGCACTGTTAGGTAAGAATCACTCAGTCAGGTTTATTACTATCTTGCACAAAATATGACAGCTTACAGAACCACCACTATCAACACGCTCAAAACAATAGACACAATAGAAGGTCTACAGGAACCAAAAGATGCATCTGGCTTTAAAAAAGAAAAAAACATTTAATTACCTTATTTTCACACAGGACTTCACATAATACCCAAAAATTCACATGTGATTCCTATTTTCCACATGTGACATATTACAGCATGTCCACACTAGAACATAAATTTATTAAGGTGAAACAGAAGCATATTATTTGCTATGATACTGAAATGTGTACATAGAAATTTATTTTAAACTGTATGTAATAGTGCAGCTGAGAGATTCTCAGCAAAAATAACTAAGATGTAACATTTTTCTTTCTTTTAGCATTATTTATACGAGCTACAGTAGTAGACAAACAAATGCAAGACATGGGCCACTTTAAATGATTATGGGTGACTGCGGCTTCCTGGGTAACGTAGTTGTTTTATAATTTGCAATTTGTTGGTTTAAATTCCAGCTGACCCAGCACTTAATTCTAAGCTCCAACCAGTATGTGTATAAATGTGTGAAGAGGACAATGTGGCTCTAGTGTAAAGCATCTTTATGAATGTTAAAAAACCGATGCGTAAGTTTAGTTTTATCATTTTGTGCTTATGAAAATCTAGAACTGCAACTGAGTTACTAGTTGATTACCAGTTTTATATAGCCAGTTACATCAGTGTTGCCTTCCTATTCATTTCAAACAAACACGGTTTTACCAATGCAAGAATGTTTTTCAAAAATAGTCACAGATTTCCTTCATCAATTCCCTACAAATAAAATAGCTAAAGTACTTTTATGGGGCTTTTTTTTCAGTGCTTCATATGTGAAAATTACATTTTTGCATGAAATATAGTGAACAAATTAAAGGCTTGCCCAGATCAAAGCAAAAGCACAACACTGTACTAGAGTTTTTTTTTTTTTAGATGTTAGCATTGGCTTTTCCTGTGCTGCCAGACACCAAACTGGGATATTTATACGAGCATTTATTTAAATGTTTCAAGCAGAGGTTAATAAAAAGAGAGAGAAATAGTCTCTGGGGCTCTGTGCGCAAGGCAGTACGAGGCACCTAAGATACACCTTTTATTTTACTGCATCCTTTACACCAGGAGGAAGACCATTTATCCTGCGAGACAACGTGGCAATGCGATCAAAGTGCGCTTAGACATCTGTACAATCAGGAAACAGCTACAACCAACACATGGAGGAGCCACTTAACTGGTGCTGATTTGCCTTTTCTGCTTTTAATAGTGATCCATTGATGTGATGCACTGAAACAAAAATCTGGTTTTTGCATCACATATTTGCAAAGCAAATATTTAATAACACAATACCATGCGCTCCAATAGACAAGATTTAGAATATAAGGTTGTGTGTTCAGAAATATTAACTGTAAAATGGATGTTTTCATACTTTCTAGCTTGTGAGGCCCATAAGAACACTGAAATTGTATTAATAAAAATCAGTTGGTTCTAAGATTTTGCAAATAATTCCTTAAGCCTCTAATAGTGATTTGCTAACACTTTGGACCATTTGCACATCCTGTTTTTTGGGTAAAACGTTTAATATTGTATAATGAAATGTATTACATGCTCAATTAAAAATCTACAGGATAAATTCTCTACAGGAGCGTTTACTGCACGTTTGCAGTAAACGGAGGGAAGTGTCTTATGCTGTAAAGCAGTCAGCACATTTGTAGTTGTTCTTTGTGCCATCATTCTCAAAGTCTCTTAGTGCGTTAAAGAATACGTACCCCCCCGGGCCATGTCAGAGGTGTCATTCAATGAGCTGTAAGTCGACGTATAATCATAAAAGTTTTGAAGGTTGAAAGTTAACTTAGTGTTGCTTTAAAACAGCATGGTTAATAGGTGAAATGAGAAAAATAGAATAAGAAATAATATAAATTAGAAGCTTGGTCATCTCTGAAGAAAAAAAAAACTATTTGATTACATTGAAAAAAGTGAATAACGCACACGGTTCTTCAGTCAACCCTCAAACTAAATCAAATGATTACGGGATAAGTTGTGTGTCTTTCTCCCATCCCTGAAAAGTTCTTAAAATGTCCTTCTACAGATGGTTGAGTCAAATACAGATTGCATTTGAAATCATCAAGAGTACCTACTCACCTAATTTCTGCATCTGTCATTGAGAGTTCTTAGCAAGAGAGGAGGCCTTCTGCTGTCTATGTGGATTATATATTTTATTTTTTTGGTGCCAAAGGTCAGATACTGTCATCTGGTATGTGGGATGCTGAGACCAACTTAAGGCAAATGAAGAGTTTGGTAGCTTGGAAAAAAAAAAAAAACAGCTTTATATTGCTTTTTGTACAGCACATTCCAGATAATATCTTTAAAGAAATGCTATTTAGAGAATGTTTTTCTTACTTACATCCTTTAAGCTAATGGGGTACAATTTTCAAATCAATATCTACATTTAACACAAGCTGGTAGACATATTGATAAGAACCTATCACCACTGCTCAGTTTAGAAATTCAGCAACTCTGAATACATTCAGATTTTCAGATCAAACAAAATCAAATAATAAATTAATCTTTTCAAACATATTTCAAATTTATTTAAACAGAATGATTGAAATAGGTTAAATACAGTATCCCAGGACAAAGTTCTCACAGTTGTATTTATTCACCACTTTGCCCCATAAACATATTCATAATCCATAGCATTCTTCTTGTTTTGTAGCTAATCATCCTGCATTAGCTTAACTTTGCTTTCATTCCAGGTTCCGTTTTATTATGGCATTGTGTTAAATTTGCATCTAAACATGGTTTAACTGGTATTTTCCTGTTAAAAGGTGCATTCCAGGTATGTTACTTCTGTTAAGTATCTTTTCGTGTTTTTTTCTCACTACTGTTTGTCCTTTTGTTCAGATCCGACATCCAGACCAGGTGTGAAGTGGCCGGCCTAGCACTTCCTGTTTATATCGGTTCATGATATCATTGATTGCAACTGAACGGTTTTCTTGTTTTTACATGTGAAAACCATGTACCACATCATAAGGGGTTGGAACCATAATAAAAAAGTACATGTAAATCACAAAAAAGTGCAAATAGCAGCACAATCTGTTAGCTTCTTGAAGACAAAGGAGCTGGTGGTGGACTTCAGGAAACAGTGGAACCGCCCGGACGCCGTCATCATCAACGGCTCTTCTGTGGACATAGTGGATGACTACAAATACCTCGGTGTCCACGTAGACAATAAACTGGACTGGTGTAAGAACACACACACCGTCTACAAAAAGGGTCAGAGCAGACTGTACTTCCTCAGGAAGCTCAGATCTTTCAACGTCTGCAGGACCATGCTGCAGATGTTCTACCACTCTGTGGTCGCCACCGCCATCTTGTTTGCTGTCGTGTGCTGGGGTAGCCGGCTGAGGACGGCTGACACCAACAGACTCAACATGCTCATCAGGAGAGCTGGCTCTGTCCTGGGACTGGAACTGGAGTCTGTGGTGGAGGTGTCAGAGAGGAGGATGCTGAGGAAGCTGCTCAGCATCAAGGACAACACCTCCCACCCCCTACATGCCACATTGACGGCCTGTCAGAGCACCTTCAGCCGGAGACTGAGACCACCGAGAGTCACCACAGAATGCCACAGGAGGTCTTTCTTACCTGTGGAGATCAAACTGTACAACTCCTCTTCCATCCGCAGGAGGGATAAATAGTAGTGTGGTTATTGTTATATGTTGATTGTGTACTGTACTGTGTTGTATGTGAGATGAGTGTGTCGTGTTAATTGTTATTTGATACTATGTAACCCTGGCAAAACAATTTCCTCTGGGATCATTAAAGTCTATCTTATCTTATCTTATCTTATCTTAGCACTCTAATGGATATTGCTAAAAACATTTAGTTCACCTAGCCTTGTTTCTCTAGCTGAAATCTAAAGTAATAATTTACTTCTTTTTTTAGCAGTAACATCTGAAGAGAAAATTAAAATGATACATATTTTGGGTGTCTACAAATAAGTTTTCTTAAACATGTTGTTAAACTTAACATAAACTCTTGCTAAAAAACTTGTGTGATACTACATTGCTAGGCTGAAAGCTCAAGGGTATCATTTTAAAGATTTAAAGTGGTCCTCAATATCAAATAATTTATTTCGAAATAATTGGTGTTGCACTGAGACTAAGTCTTGATATGTTTGAGATTTTGGATAGATCAAGTAATGCTTTGTGAGAAGTTTAACAGCGATTCCCCTGACCAGCTAGGGTGGTCTGTTTACTAAAGTTCTCCAACAAACATTTTAGGCCAACACACTAATCGTATTCATAATGATATTAAATTACGCACAGATGAACTTGATTGATTATTACTAGATATGTGACATCTGATCACTCTGATCAGTAGGGGATCCCTCTTAAAGGTGGTCAAATGTCTGTATAGTTTACCTTTCTCTAGACAATGTAGTCCTACTCTTTGATTATCTAAACTATAAAATCCCAATACATTGACATGAGTCATTTAACATGAAAGTCTTAAAACATTTTACTGCGATGCTCTATTTATTCATTTAAGTACAAACTGCCAAATGTAATGACACAGAACACAATAGAAAATGATGTTCAAATAAGGTTAGAGTGTCAGCATCTGATATCATTCCTACGGGGTGAATTAAATAAAAGAGATATCAAATCACAGTCTAATAAAATCCAGAGTGATTGCTATATCATTAAGACCTGAGTTATAAAAAGTTGATAATTAAAGACGGGCCTCAAAGGACAGAAGGAGATAATTGGCTTTTTCAACCACGCCACTCTGACCCACTTTACCACCAATAACTTATTAAGGAATAAAGGAATTAGAAAAATAATAATTTTCTTAAAATCTAAAAGAAGTCGTTATCGTGGAAGTGCGGGTGCACCTTCAATATCACATCCTGCAGTATACCTGCCTATAATTATTGACTAGTTAGGAATTCATGATTCTTTTTTTTTATTGTAATATTTTTTAATGTATAATCTTAGATAATAATGGATTTATACAGAAAAAAGTTCTACAGTTGTGCTAATAGTGATTTCAATAATCCTCACCTGCAATAACTTTACCCAACTCAAATATGTCATAAGATAAGATAATATATTTCTTCACATTTAAGGCCATACATACATACATACATACATACTTCAAGTACATATCCCAACCATTTGACACCCATGCCGGGGTTATAAACATCTCCTAAATCAGGGGTACTCAAAGAGAAATGATGATGAGGGGCCACTTTTTTTTTTTCAGTGACTCAAGGGGCCATTTATTGGGACCGTGTATGGTAACGTTTCATAACAATATAATATATGTATAACATTTATAACATATTTTATAACATAACATTTCCTTTTTATTAAAAACTAAAATATTACCTAAAATAAAAAACATAATTTTAATTTGGGCATATACTGACATAAATAACTAAATAAAACCAAACACAACCCTGTTCAAGATCCAAGAAAAAAATAACCTTCATGCAGCCCATTTCTTGTGCTTTGTTTAACAAACCATGCATGTCAAAAACTACTTCACATTTCTCATATGTCCCCTTTAATGTGAGAAATTGCCTCTTGTTTCTATGGCCAGTGTTTCAAACCTGGGCTTAAATGGTGTGATTGCCCGAGTCTTAGCAGAGGGAGCTGAGTGGGCGAACACCTTTGAGCGAGCGCGCTTGAGATTCATACGCACACGCTGACAATTATTGCTCCTTCAGATAGCTCCTTGCCCGCAAACCTGGTGGCACAAAAATCACGCCATATACCCTTGTATTGAGATCGCTGTGTCACAAGTGAACATCACCTTGTTGTGTTTGCCTAAGGGGTGTATGCAAGATGTGATCTGTAGCACGAGGCTCCCCTAAAAAGGTTGCAAACAGGACAGAGAAAGAGCTGACAACTTATAAAAGATAGTGACTACAAAACAAGACTGTCAGGGAATGTTTAAAGGACTCGAGCAGAGGTTGAATTGAGTGAATATTAATTTATTGGGGAATGAATAATGAACATAAACATGCAGGGGAACTACAGGAAACCCGGAAACGGAACAACGCGAGACGTAAACAGAAAGCGGAGGAGGAACTACTAAAATATAAACAAAGCGGAGAACTGAAACGAGACGCCGGAACTACAAACGTAAATAACACAACTAATCAAATAAACAAACACAACTAAGGAACACGGGAAGAGAGGAAATAAACTAACAGACAAATAACAATAGAAATCACGAGGGGGAAAAGCACGGGAAACTCGAGACTACAAGAAGATAAAAACTAAAGTGAACACCAGGACGGGACCAGAGGAGATAACGAGGATGGAGAAGAGCCAGGACAGAGAACTTAGCGAGCAAGAGACCTACCGGAGACGCGGGGGCGAGAAACTCTGAAGCAAGAGGAGAAGGACATCAGGGAAAGACCTCAGGAAGGACAACAGGGAATGACAACAGGAGATGACGCAGAGAGACGAGAAGGCAAATCAACAGACGATCCAGCGGTGAGTGAATGATTGCATGTGGCTTAAATACAGGAGAACCGGGTTTGGATAGGTGGAGAAGATGATTGGATGATTGATGACAGCTCTGAATGAAGGAGGAGTGAAGACACACATACACACAACACACACACACAGGAAGAAACAGAACCAAACCAAAAAATAGATCATGACAAAGACATTAGCCCTTTCCAAGTGGAACATCTATTTCTGTGACAAAACTGCTGTTAAAGATCAATTTCTTAACACTACTCTTAACGCAGATAAAGGACTTGCGTTAAAGTAAAAAGCTTAGTGCAGCTCGGCTTCTTAGTGACTCTTGCAGTCAGAAGCTAACTAGAACAATTTATTCTATAAGCATATATGGAGGAATACACAAACACAAAAAAGACTCAACCTTTGGTGTAAACCCGTCAGTCGCGACTTGATTAAGGCTTTTTGCCATTTAGACCAACAGGAGTTTTCAATGGTACGTGACGGTCAGTTTATCTCAGCATGACCTTGACCTTACTGTGAACTGGCTGATCTTATGGTAAATAAGTAAAATGGTTTTGAGGTTGTAAATGCATTCGGTTTTGATCGTTTTTATACAGTAATGACTGCTTCGGGTTGCAATCTTTCTTTTAATACATCCTTCTGTATGAGACCATAAACACAGTTTTTTTATGTTTTTGTTGATTAAATCCTTAATCCATTTTGTTACTTGGAAGTAACAGAAACAAGATCTTTTTTAGGTTGATGTAACTCAAACGCTTATGGAAAACAAATCCATGTGGCGAAACAATGAACTCATTAAGTCCCTAAGCAAATAAACTTGAGTGACCCTTCCAACAGCAAAGTCCTGAAAATTCCCAACTCTTTTTTTCTGCAACACAAGTTAACAAACTGATGACACATTTGGGTACTAAAATGTAAATCAATGAAACAAACCAGCTGTAATTTGAACAACAGAGAGAATACTTAGCAAATTTCCCAGAAACAAAGACATTGTACTGGGTTGCTTCGTAATACATCTGCATGGACCAGATCCTTGTTTACGCTGTCAAATATGTTTTATTATTATTGTTTTATAGAAAAGAAGTGATGAAGTAACTGCCTTTTACTTGTATATTTACCAAGGTGCTCTGCTGTGGGGTTCTTTTAAACGTGAGAAGCTATCAACAATGTTTCAGGTTAAACTTCTACCATTAGTCAGACTCTTGTACAGCCCAGGCCTCAACCCAACCATAGTAAACCCATTTATCTTGTCAAGTTTTCCCTTTCTGAAACAGCCCAACCTGCTGCAGCACGCTCACATTTGGGTCCTCACTGAACTACAATGACGAATATGAAACCAAGTTTAGTATTAAAGCTAAATTTCCATTCCACTGATGGGATAGAATTAAAACCTTCTACCCCAGGACTTTATCTTTAACCTGTTACAAACAATCTGAGGGCCTTGCAGAATAGATGGATTTATAGTGAGATCAATTTACAAACAGGTATAATCCAGCTGCTAATTATGCCATTCCTTAAGGCTTTTGGTTGCCCTTGTTTCTACCTCAGAGGGCTGCGGAATGCTTGACTTTTTGGTGTCTATAATTTTAAAAAAAAGAAAAAAAGTGGGTACTTGATTAAATATTCAGTTATTCCATAAGAACATTGAAGTTTAATCTTCCTCTATTATCTCTAAAAAAAACTACTTCTCTATTTCAGCTGTGACATCCTTAAACCAGGTTTAAATTTAGGAGCAGAGTTCATGTTGACCTTTATAATGGTAATTTTTTTGTGTTCTGCTGCTTTAAAATTTTCCTAACCTGGGTAACTTCTCTATCCCTGTCAGTTGATACTTGCTGATTTCCCTTGGACTTTTTTTAAATTATTTATTTGATTGTTTGTTTTTATTCTGTTTGTTTAATCTGACCAAAGAGCAATATTTTGGAGGTCCTTCTATTTCACTATATTATCATGTACATTATAAAAATCAACGATACGCAATCTTGTACCAGTCTGATCAAAAATATAAACACATTCCCTTTAAATGTAGCAACAATCTGTAGTTCTTTTGATAACATATTTTTGCATCTGATCGTCTGCTATGTTGTAGGCCGTTTCCACCAACACAATTTGGAGCCTGTTCTTGTTTCCTATCTGTTATTTTACGTAAAATAAGGGTTTCGGAGGCACAATTTGCCGTTCAACTTAGGCGACGCAAAGTAGTTGGTTTTCCTGTGCAAATTGTGATGTCACACTTGGAGCAATATCTGATTATATTTATAATTTTTTTATGTACATTAACGCTGTATTGATCATCAGTTAAAAAGTCTGTGCTTTATAAAATTAGTGGAAGAATAGCCTTCGTTTTTTTAACGAACACAAAGAGTTACTTACAAGAAACTGAAGATGGACTGGAAGTTTGTAACTTTCGATCACTGAAACAGCCATAAGAGACCTCCCAGATGTAAAACATGAGTGGTAGAGGGTCACCATTCAAAGATTTTATTTTTCAATGATGCATCTTGTAATTCATGTCTGACAACATGTCAGAACCATCTTCCCATGTTGATTACGCACGCTTGGTTTCCCGAACTGGTGGAGATGGCTGTCAGAGGTTTAAAGGCACCGAACCAGTTCAAGAGCAAAAGTTCTTTCGTGGAAACTCAATCAGGGAAATTAGAACCGCTGGTCTGTTTTTAATCTCCCATTTTTAGATGTTTTTTGGGCAGTGGATTTAGTCATTTAAATTATTTTTAGACCAAATAAAGTCTTCTTCAAAAATTTCTAAACTGCTAATAGTTTTATTTCACAATAAGACGGAGACTAACCTAAATGGTTAAAAGGTTTACAAAATAAAAAATAACAAAAACTTTATGACGCATCCAATTCAAAGTTCTCAAACCCATACTGCACGCAGCAGTATGGCAAACACAATCAGTAAAAGAAGAAAACAGTTTTGTAAATGATCAACTTCTAAATAATGAGAACAAATAACACACAAGGATGAAAAAGCAGAAACTTTGGATCCAAAACAAAACAAGATCAAAACAGTTAATTCAGTAATGTAAGACAATGGGCCCCCTGGACGCACTTCTTTTAATTTGCATTGGCAGGCCAGCCAAGTAACATGGCCAGCAAACAGTTTCCTATTTCCTATTGCAGTCAAAAGTGTGAAGTGGGTTTTGTGAAAACTGGAATAAACCTTTAGAGGACATGGTTTCATCCTGCAATGTTGATCAGTCACTAAAACAGTATAATCAGACTGGAGTGCCCATTTTTCCAATTCTATCTTCTTCTATCTAACCTTTTTTTCTTTTTTGTTTACCACTGTTCTCTGTTTTTGCATTTTTTTAGTTTCTCCCACTGGGAATAAACAAAATATTGAGCAAAAAATGAAAGAATCTCTTTCACATGTTAGCGGTGCATTTGTAAGCTCGTGTTGGCTATTTAAACCAAAGATTTTCCTGTAACAACGTGAAAAATGATGATTGAAATCTGTCTCCATGTAACATATGTGAAGAATTTTCCCAAAAGAAATGTCCTCCATTAAGACTTTAACCTACTGCTGGTTCCGAGGCTCCTCTCTGCTGATGCAGCTCTCTGTGAGCATCTGTCTGAGTGCATGTGTGTGAGTTGTTGGATGATGTCCTGCTGTACCCCAACATCCTGATATATCCATCAGTCTAATGTAGCCATCAGTCATAATCACATATCTGCTCTTCATCGAGTCCGCTCACATCAAAGACGAGCCAAAGCATCATCAGGGCTGAGCCAAACGTCAGGAATCGTGCTGTTTAATTAATTACAGTAAGAAAGGGACCAAGGTCAGAGCGAGGCTCAGCAAGAGAGTGTCCCACAGGTCATGACCTTTTTATTCGACTTCACTACAGCCATCAGATGTCTGAAGGTGAGGAAAGAGCACCTCAAATTGTTGCCTGTGGACGCATGTGGTGCCAACTTTTAAAAAATCCATGAAGGATCACAAATAAGATTATTTTAATGTAGAAAAAACTACTTTATAATTTATAACCTTTGTGGTAATATTTCTACAAATGTCTGCATAAAAATCATACTGTTATAAATTATTATTCTCCCCCTTAGAGACTCACATTTCTTGACACACTTACATATTACTGAGCTCAAAACAAAGTTCAGCATCAGAGACAAAGAACCTGAATGAAACCAAAGTGCCTTTTGAAAAAAGATTAAAATTGTCCATAGATTACGAATACTTAGTGATATATTTTACTTATGTCCCTACTGTTTTAACACCAGAAATATTATTGTAGATATATCTTCCCTCCTTTTGTTTGATAGTCAAGCTGGTCCTAAAAGGAATAACTACAAACCTAATACCTAAGGGGCGTCATTCTGAGGAATTCTGACACACTAGCTGTGTTTCCATCTAACCATATTTCCGTCTGCTTCTTTCAGATGGTGGATGGATGTAATAAAGAGGAAGTAATTGAATAACTTTGCTACCTCAAAACTTATAAAGCAAATGTGTTGCTATCTTCCCTTTTGCAGAGGAACTTTCTTTCAGAAAAGACAAAAACCACCTCATGTAAGGTATAAAAATATGTTTGCAAAATTTAGGAATTTATTTCAATTTTGTTCTGTTTCTTTTAACCTTTTCTATTATGAAACTTCCAAAATGTGAATTAAAAAAAAAATCTACTGGTCTTACAGAATGGGTTTAGTTTAGTCACTATAGAAGATATCCCAATGCTAACAATCCATTTACATTTATGCCATAATATTTTAGTTTGATTTATGTGTAGACTTTGACTTTGACTTGTTGATACTTAGAGTTGAACTTTGCTTTAAGCCGTTCATGCATTTCTTGCTTGGGCTTTAGGTTAATTACTCATAGCTGGACAATCATCATTCAGATTTTCTTAGCACAAGTCAGAGATCATTAATTATTTTTTAATGAAGCAAAGCTGCTCCTGACCATCACACTGCCACCACAGTTTGACTGGTGTAATGTTATTTTAAGATGCTCTTGGGATGCATTTGCTATCACTTTAAACACATTTTAAATGTTTTATTTCCAACAGTGATGAAGTGCATCACAAACCAAAGACAGAACTCCTTTTGCCTCTTGGGTTGTTTAGTGGAAACGCCTGACAGTAAATTACATGAAAAGCAGATTTATGCAAAGATTTTGACTTTTTGGAGTCGAGTTATAAACTTCCAATAAGCTGGAGAGCAAAGTATGATTTACACTGACATTAAAGGGGGTTAACTTTTTTCACCCGGAAGCTGTACTTCAGTTTACAGTAAATATGCAAGGGAATAAGAGATTATAAATTACAATTCTTTTTTACTTTTATTAAAGGACGGATGAATGGGAAAGAGGCTTATATTATCTCAAACCTAAATGTTCTAAAAATAGGAAAATTAATGACTGAAACATGTATGTCTATTTAAAGTAGGTAAGTTGCATTAAATACTTGTGCCATGAATAATCTTTAAAAGTTTGTTTTCAAACACCCCATCCCACACATTCCCTCTATTAGATGTAACTTCATGCTATGATCTGAATTCACAGCAGACATGCTTAGTAGGAAATTGTAGGAAAAGACTAAGCAAGAAATTGCTTAGTCAGCCACTTGACCTGGATAAAATCAGGTTGGCACCTGGTGACAATGTAAAGAACCTTGGTGTTATTTTTGATCAGGAAATGTCTTTCAAGTCTCATATAATACAGGTCTGTAAGATTTCCTTCTTTCATTTTAGGAATAGAGCAAAAATTAGAAATATTCTCTCTAGGGCAGATGCTGAAAAGCTAGTCCATGCATTTGTTACTTCAAGGCTGGACTATTGTAACTCTTTATTAGCAGGAAGTTCCCAAAATGCAATTAAAAGTCTACAGTTGGTCCAAAATGCTGCAGCAACAGTTCTGATGAAGCTTAAAAAGAAAGATCATATCTCTACACTTTTAGCTTCCCTTCATTGGCTCCCTGTCAAACTTAGAATAGACTTTAAGATTCTTCTTTTGACATATAAAGCCCTCACTAATAAAGCTCCATCGTATATCAGAGATCTGATTACTCCTTATGTCCCTAACAGAGCACTTCGCTCTCAGACTGCAGGTTTACTGGTGGTTCCTAGAATCTCTAAAAGTACAATGGGAGGCAGATCTTTCAGTTATCAGGCTCATCTCCTGTGGAACCAGCTTCCAGCTTTAGTCCGTGAGGCAGACACCCTGTCTAGTTTCAAATCTAGGCTTAAAACCTTCCTGTTTGATAAAGTTTATAGTTAGGAAGAGGTAGAGAAGACAGCCTAATCCGGTTGGGGGAGGAACTCAGTCTTTACAGACGGTTCTCGTTTGCTCTACCTTCTTCATGTCTCACTCTAAAGGGTTAAATTATTTAAGTTTTTCTATAGTTATGCTGCTATAGGCTTAGACTGCTGGAGGACAATCTGACCACTTCTCTCTCTGCTACTTTCTTCCTTTGTCCAATCTACTTAGTTACCGTTATTTCAAACTTGTTAACCTTTGTTTTCTCTTAGTGTTCTTCTCTCCATAGTAACCACACCTGGGCTGGCGTTCTGTTAGCTGAGACAGCTTCTTGGAGGATAACATGGGCTGAGATGCTTCCAGTGACACTCTACAACTGCTGCTAGAATCTTTATTATTTCAGTATCCTGTGCTTCTAATTTAGCTTTCTGTCTTTTCAAACCCCCAGTCGGTTGTGGCAGATGGCTGCTTGTACTGAGCTTGGTTCTGCTAGAGGTTTCTTCCTGTTAAAGGGGAGTTTTTCCTCTCCACTGTTGCTACATGCGTGCTCAGTATGATGGATTGCTGTAAAGTCAATGACAACACAAGCCATTGTTTTGGTCTGCTGATTCCAGAGGAGTGAATGCTGCAAGTCAATAACTCGATGCAATCTGCGGGGGTTCCTTAGATTGGAAAGTTTTTCAAATTGATTTGTTTTGATGTATCTTTGATTTTAATTGATTTTCTGTCAAGTGCCTTGAGACGACACCTGTTGTAAATTGGCGCTATATAAATACACTGATTATTGATTCTAGGAGGCCGCTTCCATTTTGTTTTAAAACCAGCCTCCAGTTTTTGAATTGACATAAAACAATGTGCAAATGTATCCATTTGATCATAAGAGCGTATACTTGGAACACAGTGTGTACAGCTATCCTGCCAGTCAAAACTAATACCACCATCTTTCCTCTGCTGGATGAGTCAAACCCTTTGTTCAACTTTTCTGCAGTTGTAAACTTTTAAACTTGTTTCTTAATCTCCCCAGAATTGGTAAAATGATTTTAAAGTATTCTGAAATCCCCAAACCCTTAGGCATAAACCTCCTTCAGGAGATTTTACAGTCTAATTAAGTTGTATTTAATTCAATTCTGTTTATTTACAACATGTCATCTCAAGGCAGTTTTTAACTCATTTCAGTCTAATTATGAATATATTTCACTTGATCCTAGTTATCAACCATTAAGCCAGTTTATTATTGATTTTAGCTTAAAGGGTGCTCTTTCTAAGGAAACGCAGCACATTGCATCAAGTCATTGACCTACATTATTCAGTCCTACTAGACCAGCATACAGAGACAGGAGATGATAGTTTGTGTTATGTTGTTGACTTTACAGCAATCCCTCATACTGGGCATGCTTGTAGCTACATTGGTAAGGAAAAACCTCCCTGTAACAGCATGAAACCTACAGCGGATCCTGGCTCTATACGAGCAGTTACCCCTAAACACTGTTGGATTCAGCGGCTCATGAAATCCACCCTAGGCCTTGATCAATCTATTAATTGCTTCCAGACTCTATTTGGGTTGTGGAAATAATAAATTGTCTGAACCACGTTAACAATAGTACACCCAGACAGTTTTATCAGAGGCTAAGAGCGCTGTCAGAAATCAGGGGCGTTTATTTAGGGGCAAACTGCAAGGTGCTGACAAACCCCACTGGACTGATTGAAGGGTGGTGTCATGTCAATGGGGATGGACCCTATGAAACAGCTTACCTTTTCTAGTGAGGTAGAGGCAACCCCACACCATTTCACTACCTCTACTAACAGCCTTTTGCTACAGAAAAGAACATTTGGGATTTTTTTGCTGCCTCAACTTATATACTATGAATTGTGCTGCTTCACCACTAAAATACAGTTTCCATAGAAATGCTTCATCATTTGCGGAAAACAAGCAAGCTTTCCAACACAACATTTGCTTTCTCAAAATGCTTGGCAGACACCTGAAGGGGTTATTATGATTCTTATTTATTTATTATTTATTATGTTTATTATTTATTCAACCAGAAAATAAATACAATACAAGAAGGCGTTTCTATTTTATGAAAACACATTGGGAAATGAGTTTGCTGGCTGGTTGTGTTTGGTGTGCTTTGTTTTCAGATCACCAGGGTTCACTATGCTCCGGTCTGCTGCTCCAGCCACACCTGCTGATTGCTTCACAGGTGTGGCTGGTTCTAATTACTCCTGGCAGCATAAGAGGAACGGTCCTGCAATCATTAAGTGCCTGATTGTTACCCATTCATGGTCAACCCCTCTCGTGTGTGATCAACCCAAGTAGCAGCCTGTTATCAGTACTCTCTGGAGTCCTGCCACAGCTATAATCTTTCGATCACCATCCCTGGTTTCTGTACCGCTCCTCAGCCTCTTTGAAGCTCTGCATTACCTGGTCATCCTCTGGCCACTTCCTCACACCAGAAGTGTGTGACATTTGAACAACACTCTTCTGAAAAACTGCACCCTCTGACTCACCTTCTTGTGCCACCATCACAAACATTGCTACAATCCCGGATCCACTAACCTCTCCTTGATGGACCCCATCCTTTTGTAACTAATCTGACCACCAGATGCCATACTCACCTCTCCATTCCCTGGTTCCCCGAGTCACACTTTCCTTCCTACGGACCAGAGAACCCTACCTACACATTCTATGTTTTGTTATCTCAATAAATATCATAGTGTCTCCTAGTTCCTTCCTGCATGTGGGTATAAAAAATGAACAAAACCATGTCACATATTAGGGCCACGTCAAAAGAACCTTGAAGGTATTAGCACATTCATTTTTGAAACCAAATTATTTTTTTTATCTGTGTACTGCAAACTTACATTGATGAGAAAGGATATTGATGAAACACTTAATGAATGCAGAAGCAGCATTTCTTTCTATGTGATTAGTTTGTTGATGGGAGTTTTATTCCTTTAAGGACCTTCTTGATATGGCCAAAAAGGAAAAGGAAGGACAATGAGGAGGGTTTATTATTAAGAACTGTAAATGACCATTGTTACAACTCCAGCTTGTCATGTTGGTGTGAGTAGAAGTATTCTTAAACTTTACAACTGGTTTTCTAACTGTTCTTGTTTCCAGACTGCCAACACTCTATGGCCATATCCTCTTCTTTTTTTGATCGTTCTATTTGTTAGAAATGACTGAAATCCTTAAAATCCACACTTTCCTAATCTTTTAATAACTAAATGTCATTGTGATAATTATTCCTGGGTTTATTGGGGCCAATCACTATTTTTTAGCTTTTACTTGGGTGTGAAATATGTGAAAAGTAAACATAGGTGACCATTGTTTTATGCTAAGAAATAATTTGACAAATTGAAGTGCTAACTCTATATTTGGTCGGATATGACATTCTACCCTGTTAGAGGAAAATTAAGTTAAATAACTGAAATAAAGAAATGAGGCAGAAACTAGACTTGAGATGGCCTTCATAAAATAAAATCAAGTCAAATATAGATTTAGTTTCTATGTTAAAGATTGGCACGGTGCCCCCGGAGCAAACTAGAATAGTTCTGATCAATTTCTGTTGGGGACCTTATCTAATGCCTTGGGAGTTTAAATAAAACTAACCTCAGAGGATGTCTGTCCTGAGGTTTTTACTAAGAGACAATCAAATTAATAACTTGCTTTAACAAGGTCACAACGTTATTCTTGGGTAGGAAAGTGTTTGGAAAGTCAAATGTTGTGTGACAAAGGGCTCAGACTAATTTCCTGTAGTATGTCACTACCACTACATTATAGATAGATAGATAGATAGAGTTGACCGACATTTTATTTCCAAGCACAGGCAAATATTAAATTAACTGTATATAAAAATCTTTTCTTTTAAAGCGTTTTCAAAACTTGTCTAAAACTATTTAGTTTTATGCAAATAGAAGGTGAAAGCATAAAAGGAAATCAGTTTTGCTAAATGTGTGTGTTATTGTGGACTTGGTGGGGAAGGTAATGATGTAAACATAAAAAAAATCAGATGGTTGCTTGACAAGGTGAAAAAGATGTTTTTTTTATACTATTTAGATAACTGTTTATAGGTAAAACCAAATTAACACAATCCAAAAAAATGTCACATTATACATAATTTATATATAAACCCTATTCTGTCTCTTAATTTAGCAATGAAATAGCATTAAGAAGAAAAAAAACCATACAAAATTTATATCTACCCTGTAAAGGCTTTTCTAAATAAATAAATAAATGCCATCAATGTGGTTCGGAGGCAAACAGTCAGTGGTTCAACAAAGGTGTAACAGAAGCTCAAGATGGTTATATGAAAGAATTCAAGTCCTCTTGAATTCTCCTAACTTAAAATTATTAAAATTAAAATTAGATTATTATCCAAGATGGTGCCGCAGATGGCAACACTGGTTAGGAGCTCCGTAGTGCTTTGTTTGTTTTTGTATGTTTGTCATGGCATGTGTGATCCAAACACACTCAAATACAGTGCAGAAGATCTGCAGAACATTAGGCAGCTCATGGCACCAGGTATATTTCCTGGTTTTTCATTTTCGGACAGTCTTTTGGACATTTTGGTCGGCGGAGCGGCTACGCTGCTGAGCGGACGCAGGCGGAAGCGCAGACGTGGGAAACGCGCCGGAGCGCTCGTCAAACTGCGACAGCGCGGACTTCGTACACCGCTACCCAGCATCCATATGACAAACCTTCGCTCTTTAGGAAATAAAATGGACGAACTTTCACTGCTAAACCGGACCAACAAGGACTTTTCTCTCTCTGCCGTACTGTGCTTCACTGAGACCTGGCTCACGGACTCCGTCCCGGACGGCGCGCTCCACCTGCACGGCTTTCATCTCCACCGAGCGGAACGCGACACGGAGCTTTCAGCCAAGAAAAAAGGTGGCAGAATTTGTTTTTATATCAACCAAGGCTGGTCTACAGATGTGACTGTGTTAATAAGAACATGCAGCCCTAATCTGGAATCGCTTTTCTTGAACTGTAGACCGTTTTATTGTCCGCGGGAGTTTTCATCCGTTGTGCTTGTTGCTGTTTACATTCCACCTCAAGCGTGCACGCGTGAGGCACTGAGCGCACTCGCTGATCAGATCCTCAGCATGGAGAACCAACACACAGATTCTGTTTTTATCATCTTAGGGGACTTTAACAGAGCAAAACTTAACAACGAACTACCTAAATACAGACAGCATGTTACCTGCCCCACCAGGGAGAGCAACATTTTAGATCACTGTTGCACTGTATTTAAAGGTGCTTATCGCTCTGTTCCCCGTCCAGCACTGGAACTATCTGACCACTGTTTAGTTCATCTTCTCCCGACCTACAGACAGAAGCTCAAGTGTCCCAAACCTGTGGTCAGCTCGGTGAAAAAATGGACTACTGAGGCTAAAGAAAGGCTTCAGGACTGCATGGTTTTAACAGACTGGTGTGTTTTTGATGATGCAACAAGCAGCCTGGATGAATACACGGACAGTGTGACATCTTACATCAGCTTTTGTGAAGACATCTGTGTTCCCACCAGGACTCACATTAAATAGAACATTGACAAGCCCTGGTTTAATGCTAAATTGAAACAGCTGCGCCGGTCTAAGGAAGTAGCATACAGAAGTGGGGATCAGGCGCTGTACAACCAGGCAAGGAACACCCTAACTAAAGAAATCAAAGCTGCAAAGAAAAACTACTCCAACAAGCTAAGCAGCATGATGTCCAGTAACGAGCCATCAACTGCCTGGAGGTGTCTACAGAACATCACCAGCTACAAAAGGCCATCTACACAGACAATGGGAGATCGTCAACTGGCCGACGACCTTAACAGATTCTACTGCAGATTTGAACAGCCCAGCAGAGAGCTCCCATCCAACACCACTTCACACCCATCTGACTATCAGCAACCCATCCAGCCTGCCCTGAAGATCTGCGAGAAAGACGTGCTGAGACTTTTTAAAAAACAGAAAGTCAAGAAGGCCCCTGGTCCTGATGGAATATCTCCCTCCTGCCTGAGGACCTGTGCAGACCAGCTTGCACCTGTCTTTACTAAGATCTTCAACAGTTCACTGGAGCTGTGTGTGGTTCCGTCCTGTTTTAAAAGCTCCACAATAATACCTGTTCCTAAAAAGAAAACTACCACAGGACTAAATTACTACAGACCTGTTGCCCTGACCTCTGTGGTCATGAAGTCCTTTGAAAGACTGGTTCTCAACCACATTAAGGAAATCACGGACCCCCTGCTTGACCCCTTGCAATTTGCCTATCGGGCCAACCGTTCGGTGGACGATGCAGTGAACATGGGTCTCCACTTCTTCCTCCAACACCTTGAACACCCAGGAACTTATGCAAGAATTCTGTTCCTGGATTTCAGCTCAGCCTTCAACTCAAATATTCCAGGACAATTACACAGCAAACCGACGGAACTCAGCCTACCAGCCTCCACCTGCCAGTGGATAACTGACTTTCTTACTGGCAGAAAACAGCAGGTGAGGCTGGGAAAGAGTACTTCAGCGACCCGAACCATCAGCACGGGCACCCCACAGGGTTGTGTACTCTCCCCACTGCTCTTCTCGCTGTACACAAATGACTGTACCTCCATGGACTCCTCTGTTAAAATCCTGAAGTTTGCAGATGACACAACAGTCATTGGTCTCATCAAGGACAGTGATGAGTCTGGTTGCAGACGGGTGGTTGAACAGGTTGTCCTCTGGAGCAGTCAGAACAATCTGGAGCTGAACACAGCAAAAGCAGTGGAGATGACCGTGGACTTCAGGAGGGGCCCCCCAACCATGCCAGCACTCACCATCCTAGACAGGACAGGTGATGGCTGTGGAGTCCTACAATTTCCTGGGCAAAACGATCTCCAAGGACCTGAAGTGGGACAGCAACATCAACTCCATCATCAAGAGGGCTCAATAGAGGATTTACTTTCTGTACCAGCTGAGAAAGTTCAACCTAGCCCAAGAGCTGATGGTGCAGTTCTACACAGGCATCATACAGTCCATCATCACCACATCCATCACAGTGTGGGGCAGTGCTATCACAAAACACGACACCAAGAGACTGCAGCGCATTATCAAGTCTGCAGAGAGGGTGCTTGTGAGAGTGCTTGTGAAGACATGAGGAACTGCGCAGTGATCACTGCAGTGATCACTGCGCAGTGTCACCAGACCTAAACTGCGTTTAGGTCTGGTGACTGCAGGAGTTAAGAGGGCAAAAGCTGCATATGCTCAGAAAATCCAGGGACACTTTTCCTCCCAGGATCCACACAGCATGTCAAAGGGCATCAAGTGCATTACAGACTACAAACCTAAAACTGTACAATGCCCCAAAGACCCCTCCCTGCCTGAGGCTCTCAACCATTTCTACGCCCGGTTTGACAACCCTGACACCCTCCCCAGCACCAGAATAACGACTTCACCAGGAGAAGAGCCCATCAGTGTGACTCCGGTAGAAGTAAGGAGGTCGCTGAGGAGGATTAACCCCCGGAAAGCTGCTGGCCCAGACAACATCCCCGGACGGGTGCTGAGAGAGTGCGCGGACCAGCTCTCAGACGTGCTGGCGAACATCTTCAACGCCTCCCTCATCCAGGCAGCTGTCCCCACCTGCATGAAGACCGCCACCACCATCCCGGTCCTCAAGAGCTCTGCAGTGACAGGTCTGAATGACTATCGGCCATTAGCCCTCACACCGATAGTCACAAAGTGACTTGAGAGACTGGTTCAGACCCACATCAAAGCCACCATCAATGTCACTGTGGCTCCACATCAGTATGCATATAGGAAAAATCGATCCACAGAGGACGCCATTTCCTCCGTGGTCCACACTTTCCTCACCCACCTGGAGCAGAAGGATTCCTACGTCCGTATGCTGTTTGTGGACCTCACATCTGCCTTCAACACCATGATTCCTCAGACTCTGATTAATAAACTCGCCTCACTTGGATTGAGCTGTTCCATCTGCAACTGGGTCCTGGACTTCCTGACCAACAGCCGCAGTCTGTGAGGATTCACAACATCTCCTCCCCCACCATGACCCTCAGCACTGGCTCCTCTCTTGGCTGTGTGCTGAGCCGCCTCCTGTTCACACTGCTAACATATGACTGCTCGCCTATCCATCCAGGCTGTCATATTATGAAGTTTGCAGACGACACAGCAGTGGTCGGATGCATCACAAACCTTGATGAGTCCAGCTACAGGCAGAAGGTGGAAAACCTGGAGCGTTGGTGCAGAGAGAACAACCTCTGCATTAATGTTAAGAAAACCAAGGAGATGATTGTGGACTTGAGAAGGGGCAAGCATGCCCACCTCCCCCTGCAGATGGGAGGATCTGTGGTGGAAGTGGTCAACAGCTACAGGTATTTGGGTGTACACCTAAGTAACAACCTCACCTGGAGCAACAACACTTCCATTCTGGTCAGGAAGGCGCACCAGCGGCTCTAATTCCTAAGGAGGCTCAGTCGAGCTGGACTCAGGAGCTCAGTCCTCATCACCTTCTACAGATGTGTGGTGGAGAGCGTCTTGTGCACCAGCATCAACGTGTGGCATGGAAGCTGCTCTGCAGCAGACAGGAAAGCTCTGCAGAGGGTGTTTAAGATCTCACAGAGGATTGTTGGAGTCAGCCTCCCCAGCACCACAGACATCTACACCTCCAGATGCAGGAAAAGGGCCACCTGCATCAGGAAGGATCCCACACACCCAGCACACTCACTTTTTGTCCCACTTCCCTCAGGCAGGAGGCTGCAGAGCATCAAGTGCAGAACAACCCGTCTAAGAAACAGCTTCATTCCTGAAGCTGTGAGACTCTTGAACTCCTCCTGAACAAACCACTGCACGGACTATAAATAATTACTATACCCGCACTGAGAACACTTTACTAACGTATATTCCTATTTTATTTATTTTATTTACTTTACTTCTATTTTATTTATTTTAATTATTTTTAACTTATTTTATCTATTTTAATATTAGCTCTTGGGTGGAACTGTACCGTGAGTATGAAATTTCGTTCCACCTCATGTACCACATGTGTTGAAATGACAATAAAGTCTCCTTGAATCCTTGAATCCTTAAAGCTAAAGCCACATCTCTGCCTCCTCATCAGCCTTATGATTGCGCTATTGATCTCCTGTCTGGCACATTTCCAACCAAGGGTCGCCTTTACTCACTCTCTGCTCCCGATAGAAAGGCCATGGACGTTTACCTCAAGGACTCTCTGGCAGCGGGGATCATCCGGCCCTCTTCCTCTCCTGCTGGGGCAGGCTTATTCTTTGTTGAGAAGAAGGATAAGACTCTGAGACCTTGCATTGACTATCGAGGGCTGAATGAAATAACAATTAAGAACCGTTACCCCTTGCCCCTCCTCTCTTCTGCCTTTGAACTGCTTCAGGGGGCCACGGTCTTCACTAAGCTAGACCTTCGCAATGCTTACCATCTGGTCCGGATTAGAGAAGGAGACGAATGGAAAACAGCCTTTAACACCCCTTCTGGACACTATGAGTACCTGATGATGCCTTTCGGCCTAACCAATGCCCCTGCTGTTTTCCAAGCCCTGGTCATTACGTTCTCCGAGACATGCTCAACCAGTTTGTCTTTGTCTACCTTGATGACATTCTCATCTTCTCCAAAACCCTGCGTGAGCATGTCCATCATGTCAGGACTGTGCTACAGCACCTTCTGGAGAACTCCCTGTTTGTGAAGGCGGAGAAGTGTGACCTCCATGCCCAGTCTGTTTCATTCCTGGGCTACATTTAGGCCAAGAACTGTCTCGAGGAGGATCCAGCAAAAGTCTCAGCTGTGACCTCCTGGCTTGTTCCAGACTCCAGCAAACAGCTTCAATGTTTTCTGGGGTTTGCCAACTTTTACCGTCGTTTTATTTGAAACTACAGTTTTGTGGCCGCTCCTGTCACTGCCCTAACCAGTTCCAAGGTGTCATTCCAATGGACTCTTTCTGCTGATGAAGCTTACAAGGATCTCAAATCTAGATTCACCTCAGCACCCATCCTCCAATTACCGGACCCCAGTCAGAAATGTGTCGTTGAGGTGGATCCCTCAGATGTGGGGGTTGGTGCTGTTCTCTCCCAAAGGTCTGTAGTTGACCAGAAACTCCATCCCTGTGCCTTTTTCTCTCGACGCCTATCCTCGACAGAGAAGAATTATGACATCGGCAACAGAGAGCTACTGGCCGTGAAGGAAGCCCTAGAAGAATGACGCCACTGGTTGGAAGGTACTAAGGAACCATTTTTGAAATGGACTGATCACAAGAACCTTGAGTACCTTCGCTCTACCAAAAGACTCAATTATTGCCAGGCCCGTTGGTCTCTTTTCTTCACTAGATTAAACTTTATCCTTTCATACCGCCCTGGATCACGCAACATTAAAGCAGACGCCTTGTGCCGGCAGTTCCAAGCAGTGGAGGAATCTACCGACGATCCTGTATCCATCCTTCCTCCTTCTTGTGTTGTCGCCACTCTAACATGGGTCATCCAGGAGAGAGTGAGTCTATGTCCACTCTTTTTCCCTGTCTGTTTCTGACCATGATTCTAATTCATAGCTTTCCCACCTTACCTCGCAATTTGGACTTCTCGCTTACAAAAGATATTGGTGACATTGACCCAACTTCTGTTTTGGGACTTCTGATTACACACCGTTTCAGTAGATCTGTTTGTTTTTTTCTGGTTTCACAGTAATGACACTGTTTCTGTTTATTGACCATAAGTCTTGTTTTATTACTGTATTTTTGGATTTTTTCAATAAATCCACATTTTAAATATACTGAGCTGTTTCGGATGGAATTCTGGATCCTCCTGCCACAATGTGAGACCTATACAGAGGTGAAAGGGCATAAACAAAAATACCTAAACAGACACAAACACCCCAGACCCAATACATTATTTAATGATTGATTAATGAATAATTGTGTATGAAGATAGATGCAAAACCATTTTAAAGTTTAATAAAAAGGTGCATGTTACTTTTCTCATATTTTTAATTTTCTTAAAAACTTGACGTGCACTGTTTAGAGTTATTAGGACAGCACCATCTTTCAGGACCCCATCTTCACAGAAACAAATCAAAACCAGTGATTGACCCAGAATAAGCTGAGCAGCCTGTTTACAACATTTAGTGAAAATGATGAAGTAAGAGTTCAATACTGAAATGAGCTGTGTCCAAAAAAAAAAAAAAAAGTCATCAGACACATTACTATGAGTATCAGGATGACAGTACATCGACCTGGGGGCACAAAAAGTCCTGTGAGGTGAAGGTGTTATTTCAGAAATCAATAACTCATAACCAGAGTTTGAACCTTTGGCCTTCATCCAGTGTCAGGAGACGAGCACACGTAAACACACCACTCCTGAAAATATATTAAACTACCTGGTTTTAGGTTTGAGTCAGGATACTACAGTTACATGGAGTTTTCATTATACTTGAATGTAGTAACATGCAGTATCTTAGCAAAGTAATCACAAAAATCAGGGCTAAAGCCTACCAAGAGATGGCTAGTCATTTAAACACTCTGGTCAGAAACGTTTGAAGAGAAATTTGTTCAAATATTTTTACAAACACAGAATATGTTTCAGAAACAGAAATTTTAAAAGAAAAAGTTCACTTCTATCAAAAAAGAGAGTAAATCACAATGTGTATGTCACTGTTAAATATTTATTTATGCAGTTTAATATTTTTTACAAATTAAATTCTCTTTAAATTGCATTTCCTAGATCATGTTCCACACTTATGGTGGAGAGATTTCCTTTAAAAGTGACCATAATGAAACATTAGCATTTGTCTGAGTGGATGTGAGAAGTTTTATATGGTGCAAGGTCAGATTTCCATAGGTCAACTTTGCACAAGACGTTTGTTTGCATTTCTTCTGGTCTTTGCTGTAGCACATAGTTGGCATGTTTTCAAATTTTTTGACATGTGTTTGTTGTATAAAAATCATGTAAGAAATAAATAACATTTTTTAATCACATTCCAAATCCACATGTATTCATGTAGTTTTATTTGACCCACATCACTTTACATGTGGTAAATGGATTTAACATGTGATTATTTTACATGCGAATTTTTAAGGAATTGTTCTCTACCTTATTATACCTTCATACTTTATAGATCCTTTATATGTCCGCAACCACTAAATGATTATCAGACTTTAACCATGCATTCATTATAATATTTCTGGATATGAATCCAAAACTGTTTGTTCATGTCGATAACAAAATTTATATTTTAAACTTAGCGTGTTATGTTTTGTCTTTTGGTGTTCATACAATGGGTGCCTGGAAATTCCTTCCACTTTGTACCAAAGTAGACAGACATTTTATCCTGGGCATCCCGCCTTAAATTTGAAGGATCCGAATTTACATACAGTAAAATGCATATATGCATCTATAACATTAAAAAGTAAATAATTAGAAAACAATTAATTCCTTATAATGGTAAAGGAGTTTGCAATGAAACGAAAATTCAAGATTCCATAACTTCTAAGTATTGCCATAAAAAATAGGAGCTGTCAAAAGTCCTAGTTTCTTACTGGAGGAAGGTTGGATCCGTCACTTTTTTTATTTATATATATATATATATATATATATATATATATATACACACACACATGTAGGGGATAATGACTTTGTCTAAATGTTTAGTTTCAATAAAAGAAAGTGAGTTCTCTAATTGTTGGGACATTTGGTAAATCACCAGATCAGGTCATACACAAGGTAGAAAACAAAAGATGGGAGAAACACTGGAATATTTGCTGACAAACATGTGCATTGTGTTAAATCTCATGATTACAGATCAGCAAACTGATCCACTTTTCGCTCCTTTTCCTTACTGTGAACATAATGAGGACTGTTGGATTCTCCTGCAAGGAGTTTTGTGTAAGAATTCACCTCTGAGCCAGTTGAAAGGCATCGCCTCAGGTTAGACCACTAATGATTGAAGCTGGGTTACTGCTTTGTTGTAAAGTTTCACACAGGTTGCCTCATTATTAGACTTCTTGTTAACTGGCACAACTTTGATTTGGATTTAATGCCATCCATGACATCTCTGTGGCTTTGGGAGAGGGTCCTCTAGGACACATTATTTGCTATTGTTTAAACTTAATTTTAACAGGGAAAAATTTTATTCACAATTAAGAAGCTTTCTGACATTAAATGTAAAATGAAATATTAAACAGTATCAGAATATGAGAATACAACAGCTAATTTCAATTTACCTAGTTGCTTTAAGGACTACAACAGTTTTTATTGAACCAAAAAGACAACACAGGACAGAGGCACTTTCGTTCATGTCTGAAAATGGTAAATAAAAAATGAGAGGATGAAGTACAGACCTACCAGGTGTTTTTTCATCAAAATCAGATAAAGGGATATATAGAGAGCACTTTTTCAGTCAGTCATGTAAGTAAGCCGCTGTGGAGACCAATATCATTTAAACAGGCAGCTTTTATAGCCTGTCATCCCTCTGTCATGTTGCTATTTAAGCTTCGGACCCACATGAACAGAGAACTCTCAGGAGATATTTACAATGATTTATTTTAGGTGATTTATGGGAAGAGGGAATCCAGACTGATCGGCAACGGGCCACAGCAGTGAATGGCGAGAAACGGGAAACAGCTGGGCAACAGGAAACGCCAGGGAACAGAGGGCGTCGACGACGTGGGAGACCGGGAGCTTCTGAGGGTGAGGACAGGTGAGGTGAGTAACGGTTGAGTGCGAGAAAATGAATGAAGGGAACGATCTTACTTTGGATGGTGAGCTGGAATCGCCAGGGAGGAGTCAGTGGGGAGTCCTTTCGAGTGGGGATGGTGAGGTTAGATCGAGAGAAGGTCAGAGCAGCAGATGATGAATGCTGGAGCGGACAGACCGAGCTTAGACAAGGAGTGTGAACCAGATGATGAGGGAAGCCAGAGTGGGAAACCACAATGGCTGTTACAGGCGTGGGAAAAAACAAAGTAGCAAACAAATGGTGAAGTCAAAAACATGAGACAACTTCTAGACTGCTGGCAAAAATACGATAAAAACTACAGGAAGCAAAATACTAGAGACTACAAAAAGCATTCAAAAATACAAGAGACTACTGGAAGCAGAACACGAGAAGCATTCAAAAAATACAAGAGACTACTGGAAGCAAAACACTTGAGACTTCGAGAAGCATTCAAAAATTCACTAAGGGGGACTGAGGACAGATTACCAATTGTAGATAATACTCAGGTGTTGAGTAGCTGGTCCACCACTCCTCTTATACTGGCCCAGCTCGTCAGAGATAACCAGGCGCACCTGTGGAGGGAGCTCCAGTATCAGAGAACTGGTGGCCCCCTCTGGTAACCTGGGGAAGTGACTGGAAAGTCTCACACTGACACCCTCCAGTTTCACAGACCTACCATAAAACAGGGTAAACATATTTATGGATTGTGAAAGTGTGGATATTGAGCTTTCCAATGTCGTCGAATACGATAAATCAATAAATAAAAATCATGGCAATTTTAAGATTGGAAATCCTGAAAGGAGGACAGAAAGAAAAAGTCCAGCAAAGACTCAAAAGAAGTTTTCACAACCCGATCAGCAAGCTAGAGGTGTGGTTGGTCATTTATATTATTCTATGAGCCCATGCCCTCAGCATTGGCTGTCAACAGATTAGAACATGGAACTCAACCTTCTTTTTCAATTTCGGCCATATTCAGATCAATTATGTCTTTAAAGGGATAAAACTGCCTTTGAGGACATGATTGCCCAACAGTTAAAATACTAGCAACTGGCTGTCTTTGCATTCAATGAGTAGTTCTTCAAAATGAATATTAATCCACATCTTTTAACATGCATGCAATATATTCTTATTTAATTGGATACAATATTTTTAAGCACAACTTTAAGAATTTCATTATGTGGCTCATTAAAATCTAGAGCGTGTGTTTTCATAAAACATAAACCCTGTCTTGCATTTATGTCATACCATCACTCCAGTAACTACCTCTTTCTCAGCAACCCGTCTACCTTCCAATGTCCCACCATTTCTAAAACTCCACCTAGGAAGAAATAATAAAGAAAAATACTAATACATAATAAATCAAAAACTGTCATGAGTCTGGCAGCCAGACTAGTTTGTTTTCTCTCATGTCTGCACCCAGACTACTCGGACCACGGCCATTTATCAGTGCTCATTGTTTCCTCCTGTTCCTCTGACAAAATAAGCAAACTATCTTCCCAAGTTTAGCTGCCAGATTGTTGAAAAACTTTCTGTGAGTAGATGTCCAGCGTTTCCAATTTCTTGTTCCAGATCACGACCACGTTTCTGTTCCACGGATTTTTCTGCCTTGCCTTGCTCTCTGGGTACCCCACTAGAAATGCTAATCTGGACTCTGACCTTGATTCTGTTTTTGGACTCCTGTTTTCCCTTGAGTTGTTTGTGTTGAAATTCTGGATCCTTATGCCATGCCATGAAACTAATATTAAATATTACTAAGCCAGCTCCAGCCAAAACGATATACTCACCGTTTCATGGGATACTTTCTTTGCCTTAGCTTCCATCTTATAAAATACTTTAACACAATTCTTCTTTTACTACTTTGTGTAGGAATTTTACTTCTCATTCTTAACACCTTACTTAAACATTTATAGAACCAAGAAGAATCATCCCCCTATATGGTGAATTCATTACACCTTCCAAGCTTGCATGCTGTGTCTCGCTGTTTGCACTAGTTTCCATGGCACTTGTAAACTATTGTTGAAAATTTGCCTCATACTACCAAGGCCATATGCTGTATTGTGCTTGTGTACATGGATTTACTTACTTTGATGGATAACTCTTTTTTTTTTATAAGTGTTCAGTTCGGTCACAATCAACAGAATGTTTTTTTTACAAAAGCAATCTTTGATGTCAAAGTGAAAACTGATTTCTAATAAATATATGTAGAATTGGTCAACACAATAATTAAAAATCTCCTCCTAATTCATAATTTTACCAAAAATAAACACTAACTAACATACAAAGAAAGAACTAAATGGGCAAAGTCTAAAAACAATTAACTACAAAAATAAGTAAAGATAAATTCAAATCATAGGAAAAGGTTAAAGGGTAATCATGGTCGTACTGGGAAGTTAACAGTGTTCCTTTCAACACAAAGAGGTTCACATTCTAATATGCAGATATACTTATGCTATTGTTCTTTGTACCTCTTTAAAACATCATGTTAGACTTTGATTTTCACATGCAAATATAACTTTTTATTTGTTCTCTTTATAGTTGAAGGTTCTACATGTCATATTGATTTTAGACACAAGTGTATCTTGTAAATGAACATAATATACCACATCTTACTTTTGTTGATGCGAGGGGAGCCATGTTGGATCTCAGAGTGGACATTTGATAAATTGCCTAATATTCCAAGTGGGAAGTCCCAACTGTAACTTCAATTTAAACTGAGAGCTATGCAGTACATAATACAAACTGTGTAAATCATATCACCCTTCAGAAATATGATTTACTGAAGGGTGCAAAATAGGATTGGTGTGAATTTAACTGCATGCAAAAGTGAATAGAATCCAGAAAAAAAAAAACAATAACCAAAAATTCTTTGTGACAGACATTTCACAGCTATCTGTGTCCTGTGTGCATGGCAAGCTTTTTTTCTCCTGCATTAGATATCTGTGTACAACAGGAAGGTCAGAGTAAAACGTTAACAGGTTGTTCACAGAAGCAAGGTCATACAAGAAATACTGCTGGGAAAAGATGGATAGATGGAAGGAGGTGGGGGGAAAAAAAGCTCAAGACGCAGCTGGAGGCGGAGTTATCCGACGACCTAACCTCTGAATGGTCAAATTTTTAAAACACATCAAGTCTCAGCAGTCCACCGTCTACAGTCTAGAGCAGATAAGCGTGGTCAAATAAAAAACGCACATTTTAAACAATTCTCTCTTTAGGTTTTACACTTTGTGCAAGGTATGTATTTTTCATGATTAAATGCATGCATTTATTTTTCAATTTAAAACAACAATATTCTCTGATACTGTAATGTCATAAATTAACTTTTAAAATAATAATAACAACAAGTTCTAAAATTGTAAAGCTAGAGGTTTACAACTAAAAACGGGAATGTAATCTAAGGCCATGTCCACACATAGGTATCTCTCAAAACAAATCTACACGAAAAATCTACTCGACATCACTGAAAATGATTATTTAAGAAATGATCAGAGTGGAGATTTGAAAAAACTCTGTCTTTTTGCATTTACCAAAACAGAGTTTTGGGTTCCCGATGCTTTACAGTCTGCAACAAATAATGGGGTTGTTTGGTTGTTATGTTGGTTCATACGCTTTTCTTTGGTTTTACAAGCCTAACTGCTCCAATTCATTGAAAAGTCTGTAGGCACAATAACAGGAAGTAAACTGAAATAAGTCTGAAAAAAGTCAAATAGCCAATTCGGAATCTTGAGAAAAAGTCAGCTATTATGATCTTGAGGGAGCTTGATGAATGAGTACAGTGACCAGCTAACTCACGTGAAAAGTTTTTGTTGTCGCTTTGAGCAACACATGGCAAGATCGGAATTATGTTTCGAATAAAGGTCTGTCCAAAAGTTGGGAAGATCTATAACCTACAGAGTTTCAGGCTGAACTTTTTAAAGACTTCTGGACATGAACCTAACAAGCCACAACACACTGAAGCAAACCTTGTCACTTTAGTTCATATTTACTCAATAACAAGATGAATGTAGTTTATTTATATGGAGGAATTTGTATAAAATTATTAATACAACTTATATTTTTTAACATTAAATTCACCGTGAAAATAATATGCTTGTACTGTGAGCATTCTGAAAGGTAATTTCAATTTACATAATTCGATTCTAAATAAATTTGGCTGACATTGCACTTTGAAGAGATCCTTGCCCTTTTAATCATAGGCAGGATACATAGCTGTTAATGAGAACGAGCTGCTGACCTTTTGTTGACAGAGCAGCCGCTCTCGCTGCTCAGCTGTTCCGCCTCCTGCGAATAAGAGAAAGCTCCCGACATGATGGGCTTCTTAATTGACTTACAAGTTATCAGTGCCCTGCAGAAAATGCATTGTTTGTTCCTGGATTACAGCGGCAAGTGTGAAAACATTTAATGATGCTGGGACCAAGCCAGGACAGCTGGCTTATTTTCTAATGTCAATGTGGGACAAAACTGGGTTCCGTTTCGACATCAGTAATTGCAAAATAAGTCTGAAAAGCAAATAACATTTGGTTAATCGCTGATTTGCTATGTATGTTTTTTACCCAGACCAACCTGAAACTTGTAAAAAAAAAAAGTGTTTTTAATGATATAACATTAGTAACGACGGATATTATTTTATTTTTGTATTTTACAACTGTGTTTTTATTGTCATCATACCAGGAAGTGTGTGTGGACAGTTTGTTGTCAGAGTGAGTTCTTTTCAACTACTTCTCCAGTTGTCCACATGCGGTCACCAGTGCTCTTCCTCTGCTAGAGCGCCTTCCACTCCAGGTGTGCCCGGTTGGTGTTGGTGAGCTGAGCCAGTATAAGAGGAGAGGTGGATCAGCTACTCGACGCCTGAGTGTTCGTTTACTCCCGGTAATTCCAAATTCTCAGTGCCAGTCTCTAGCTTTTGTATACTCGTTGTATTTTTGCCTGATCTCAAGCTTCAGTGTTTTTCCTCCAGTGTTTTTCTTAACCTGGCCTCTAGTTGCCTTTTTCTTATTTTTGAAGTTAATATTATTTTGCTACTTTGTTGCTGCCTTCCTTGCCCTTACCTACACTTATACCCACCTCAGGTTCTCGTCATCTCCAGTGTTCAAGTCCTCTCAAGATCTCTCTCTGGTTTGCTGCATCTATCTGGTTTCTCCGCTCCTCTTGGGTCAGCTCAGTCTGCCCGCTCCAGCATCACTCCATCTGCCGCACACACCCCCTGAACAACTTCTCCACTGGATCACTGCTGAAGAGAACTCACCCCTCACTCCTCCCTGGTGTCAACTATCAATCCATCACAAGTTAGATTGTTCCAGTATTTTCCTCTCTCCATAATTCATCTACTAACCTGCCCTCTCCTCATCCTCAGAGGTCTCCCACGTTGTCTTGTGCTCAGAGTTTCCTGCCGTTTCCCGCTGCCCCGCTGTTCCTGATTTCCCGCTGAACATTGCCGTTGCCCGCTGCTTCCCGTTGCCGGATCCTTCTCCTCAGCTTCTCAATAAATTCATTATAATTGATCTCCTGAGATTCCTGTTTTATGTGGGTCAGAAGCTTAAACGTTATGAAAATTGTGTCCAAAGGTAAGCAATTAACAATTACAATTACAAATACAATTAACCCTTAACACCATATCTCTCCCTTATTTGGTAATACCCTTATATGGTAATACAATTAACTCCTTGTTATCTAATAACCATAAACCCCCCGACTACCAAAATGTTGATTCCAAGTACCCTCACCTTTATGTCCTTCTTACACCTCCTTAAATTCCACTTATCCGTCTCTAAACGTACCCTAACTTCTAACTTCTTGTACTGGGGGCCGCCCACTGTGCTGCACCAGAGGCTGGTCCTCCCAACCACCAACCCCCCATTCCTACCTTGACTGACTGCTGCCTGCCCGAGGCATCAGTGTGACTCCAGGAGAAATAAGGAGGACCCTGAGGAGGATCAACCCCCGGAAAGCTACAGGCCCGGTGCTGAGATAGTGTGCGGACCAGCTCTCAGATGTGCTGCCGGACATCTTCAACGCCTCCCTCAGCCAGGCAGCTGTCCCCACCTGCATGAAGACCGCCACAATCATCCCGGTCCCCAAGAGTTCCGCAGTGACAGGTCTGAATGACTATCGGCCAGTAGCATTCACACCGATAGTCACAAAGTGCCTCGAGAATCTGGTTCAGACTCACATCAAATCCAACATCAGCGTCACTTGTTGATCCACATCAGTATGCATACAGGTAAAATCGATCCACAGAGGTCGCCATTTCCTCCGTGGTCCACACTGCCCTCACCACCTGGAGCAGAAGGATTCATACGTCCATATGCTGTTTGTGGACTTCACATCTGCCTTCAACACCATGATTCCTCAGACTCTGATTAATAAACTCTCCTCACTTGGACTTAGCTCTTCCATCTGCAACTGGGTCCTGGACTTCCTGACCAACAGGCCGCAGTCTGTGAGGATTCACAACATCTCCTCCCCCACCATCACCCTCAGCACTGGCTCCCCTCAGGGCTGTGTGCTAAGCCCCCTCCTGTTCACATTGCTCACTGTAAAGAAAACCAAGGAGATGATTGTGGACTTCAGAAGGGGCAAGCATGCCCACCTTCCCCTGCACATGGGAGGATCTGCAGGGAAGTGGTCAACAGCTACAGGAACTTGGGTGTACACCTGAGTAACAACCTCACCTGGAGCAACAACACTTCCATTCTGGTCAGGAAGGCGCACCAGCGGCTCTACTTCCTCAGGAGGTCTAGAAGAGCTGGACTCGGGAGCTCAGTTCTCACCTCCTTCTACAGATGTGTGGTGGAGAGCGTCTTGTGCTCCAGCATCAACGTGTGGCATGGAAGCTGCTCTGCGGCAGACAGGAAAGCTCTGCAGAGAGTGGTGAAGGCTGCACAGAGAACTGTTGGAGTCAGCCTCCCCAGCACCACAGACATTTACACCTACAGATGCAGGAAGAGGGGGTCCTTCATGATGCCGGAGGTGTGTGGGTGTGTGGGGTCCTTCATGATGCGCCATCATGAAGGACCCCACACACCCAGCACACTCACTTTTTGTCCAGCTCCCCTCAGGCAGGAGGCTGCGGAGCATCAAGTGTAGAACCACCAGACTGAGAAACAGCTTCATTTCTGAAGCTGTGACACTCTCAAACAAACGCAAGGACAATTACAAATGAAAAACACTTACGCATTTACCCGGCACTGTTCACTTTAATATCACACTTTAAAATGTAACTTTAAAATGTCAATTAATAAGTCACTTGCACTCCGAATTTTCATTGCTGCTATGTCCGAAGTACCATATTGTAGATTCTGTGTTCAATCCTATTCTCGCAGAGGTCTATAATTTATTAAAATATTTAAAATTGCTATCAGGGTGTAAACTGGACCAGGGGATTAGAATTTCGTCCCACCTCATGTACCACATGTGATGTGATGACAAATAAAATTCCTTGAGAATGAATGTGGATGGTGCAGGGTCTCGGCCTGGGTGCCCTGCCCCTTCCTCACTGCTCGCTGCTGCACTCAGTTGTGACCAGACCCAGCCGTTGGGTGGAATGCTTGGAGCGTGTATCGGTCAGTTTTTTAAATTTTGTACAAATGTAAATGATAAATTTTTAGTCGGTATACATTTTTCGTATTTCCATCACAAAGCTCTGACCTCAGTTCTAAACACAAATTTGTGCTTAGATCTGAGCAGGCATGTGTCAGCAGGCCTTCAAACGCAATTTTGAAAACCTGAATAAATAAATCTATGACAAATTATCAAGGAATTTAGCAAAAAGAACTAATTTTGTTTATTATAAGTTAAAACATAGAGCTTTGGTGTAATTTAAACCTAAGCATTGAGAGAGAAAGGTGAATGTGTTGTTTATTTTTTTTATGTACATTTCTGGTTTGAACTGTAAATATGTCTGGAGGTGGGGAGACTTAAATTACTTTTTTTTCTTGATATAAAACAAGTAAATAAAAAGTTGAAATAGTAGATGATAAACTTTATTAATGTTCCTGGCAATTCATAACGTCCATAATATCTACAGCACCAAACAATATGTGAAAATACAAAATAATAATTTAATTTCATGCTTCCTTCTCTGTCCATCATGACATTCTGTAGAAGAGTAAAATTAAAATATGCAGCAAAGAAAAATCTTGATTTTCATTTATACAGAAAATGTGTATCCAGGTTACCAAAAAGTAAGCATGGGGACTGCTTGTCTGTGTGCTGGAGGCATTTTCACAATTCAGACAGAAAAAAAGAGGTTAATAGAGAGTTAGAACAGAAGACTAAAAATGGAAAATGTACCTTGTTTGTGTCACTCAGTTCTCTTCAAAAGTCGTCAATATATGGAACACACACTGGCTGGCACAGGCAGAGGCTGTTTTACTGGCGAGAAGGGAAAACTATATAGCATTGAAGAATACAGACTGTTCTGTTCCTGTAGAGCTGTTTCTATGGATTAGAAAAAATAAAAGCATTCTAGTTTCTTCAAAAGAATGCATTTTCACATAGTTTATTTTCCTCCTGCAGCTTATGTGCTGATTTCAGTTTTATGAATGTAAGTAATGAATCAAGAATCAGTTTATTTATATAGCCCCAATTTACAACAGATGTCGTCTCAAGGCACTTTACAAGAAAATCAATTAAAATCAAAGATACATCATAACAAATCAATTTGAAAAAGTTTCCAATCTAAGGAACCCCAGCAGATTCATGGAGTCATTGACTTGCAACATTCACTCCTCTGGAATCAGCAGAACAAAATAATGGCTTGTGTTGTTGTTGACTTTACAGCAATCCCTCATACTGAGCATGCATGTAGCGACAGTGGAGAGGAAAAACTCCCCTTTAACAGGAAGAAACCTCCAGCAGAACCAGGCTCAGTACAAGCAGCCATCTGCCACGACCGACTGGGGGTTTGAAAAGAAACAAAGCTAAATTAGAAGAACAGGATACTGAAATAATACAGTTTATAGCAGCAGTTGTGGAGTGTCACTGGAAGCATCTCAGCCCATGTTCTCATCCAAGAAGCTGTCTCAGCTAACAGAACGGCAGCCCAGGTGTGGTTACTATGGAGAGAAGAACACTAAGAGAAAACAAAAGGTTAACAAGGTTGAAATAACGGTAACTAAGTAGATTGGACAAAGGAAGGAAGTAGCAGAGAGAGAAGTTGTCAGATTGTCCTCCAGCAGTCTAAGCCTATAGCAGCATACCTATTGAAAAACTTAAATAATTTAACCCTATAGAGTGAGACATGAAGAAGGTAGAGCAAAGGAGAACCGTCAGTCAAGACTGAGTTCCTCCCCAGCCGGATTAGGCTGTCTTCTCTAATTCTTCCTAACTATAAACTTTACCAAACAGGAAGGTTTTAAGCCTAGATTTGAAACTACACAGGGTGTCTGCCTCACGGACTAAAGCTGGAAGCTGGTTCCACAGGAGAGGAGCCTGATAACTGAAAGATCTGCCTCCCATTATATTTTTAGAGATTCTAGGAACCACCAGTAAACCTGCAGTCTGAGACCAAAGTGCTCTGTTAGAGACATAAGGAGTAATCAGATCTCTGATATACGATGGAGCTTTATTAGAGAGGGCTTTATATGTCAAAAGAAGAATCTTAAAATCTATTCTAAGTTTGACAGGGAGCCAATGAAGGGAAGCTAAAAGTGTAGAGATATGATCTTTCTTTTTAAGTTTCATCAGAACTCTTGCTGCACCATTTTGGACCAACTGTAGATGTTTGTCTAATGGTTGACCTTCTTAGTGACTGTAAGGCTCCTTTACAGTTTCAAACTTTTTGAGATGTTTAATTCCTAAAAAACGGTTTCCTTAGTTTAAAATATGGACTATTAATAGCATTTGGTTGAGGGTCTGCACATTGTGTAGCTTTTTGGCTTTATTGATTTTCATTTTCCACGCTTGTATTGGAGTCTTAGCCATCATGGTTTTGGAGTTGTCTTACTTTTCTGCTTTTACACCTCTGCTCATCAGGTCATCCAGCAACAAGCATATAGGATATGAAGGGAAAACTCATCCAATGGCAGTTTGTTCATGAGCTGTGGTAAATATGTAGTCTTGTCCCAGGTATCTGTTCTTTTTTTGTTACTTTCTCTATATTTGTTTGTTCCAATGATCCCAGTTTCTCTTCTTCCTGGAGAAGACTGTTCTGGAGCATCATTATTTAAAGCTACAGTTTCCTAAATGTAGTTGAATTGTGTTCATTACAAAGAAAAAGGCCTAACTGGATAGCTAATTTAACAATTCACAGAAGTATCAACTGATTCTGAATGTTCTTAACTTCACAGGTAAAATCATGGTTCGAGCATAAAAAAACATGTATTCCATGGTGACTAGGTTTAAGCACAGTTAATGCTGTCGTAACCGCTTCCTTTCTGTGGGAAAACATGACAGCAGTTCTCAAACACATTCTGTAATCAGACCAGGCTCCAAATTCCAAACTGTGGACTCTAAATTCTTTAATACTGTTTGATGTTTTTAAGTAAGCTAACATACCTTAAACAAGAGGAGCATTTCGTATGCTGCCTCTTTTGTTTAAGCCAGAATATGACTGAAAATCGTTGAACGATGGAGGATAAAAAGCAGAGACCAAAACAAAAAGTGATAGGCAACTATTGAATCTAGGGCTTAAATTGTGTAATCTTATTTAAAAATATACCTCCTTACGGTGAAGACAAAAATCATATAATAAAGCATATAAACTATGTAGAATAAACACACTCTGTGTGTGTTTCCCCTTAAGAACAGTATCAGCTTGCATAGCTGAAGGTGACTGGGACACTTATAGCCTCAGGGCATAATTTTCCCTGTGGTATGTCTTCCTGCTGGTATAGGCTAAATGCGTTGGTGTGTGTAGTAATACTTGTGAACATACACACATGCCGGCATTAGTTCTTAACTGTCAAGAATCATTTCTTTGACCCTTATTCTATCGTACATGATTAAATGATTTCACTGAAATACACAAACTATTTAATTTTATTGACATACTGTATTCTCACTGACATTGATTACATGTATGAACATCACCGTGTTGGTCCAACACCCTGTACGCAGCCATGTCCGCGTCCTACTTTTGAGTCTGACACAGACGTCGTTTGTCGAGAAAATTGTCGTGGTGCTTTGTTGGAGCGCACCTTTGAAACTGTCACAGACACACATTTGAAGAAGTCGCATGGTTAGAGAAAAATGTTTTGCACTTATATAACCAAACACCCAAAACACATCTTTGATAATACATACAAACAGAGCGCAGAATGAAGTTACACGTATCCATTTTACAGCGCAGTAATGTGTGTTTTCTACTCCTCAGATTGAGTGTAGTTGACATCTGTTGAGAAAGCTGTGTAATTATCAGCCTCTATTCCTCTTGTCCTTCTAGCTCTCATTGCTGCTCGGTGTTTTCATTGTCATTTCTTCTTTACTTTCAACACTTTCTCTCTTGGCATTTCTTTAATCATTTCCACAACAACGATGGGGCCGGTTGATTAAAATCAGTGTCATGGGAGCCGTTGCTTGTCTAATAGCTTGCCCCAGATACCACTACAAATATTCAATACTCAGACCACACACATACACACACACAATACTTTTTAGTTACATCGGACACTCTGACAAATAGCAACATTTGCTGATCAGTGGCGGGGGGTTTTTTGTGCTTTTTAGTGTTTACTGATGTGAGAACAGTCATGAATAAGACCTTGAGATCATCAACTTCTAGGCAAATGGAAACAGAATAATTGAAAACAGTTTTTAAATGGGTCACAATGTATCCATACAATCTGGTGAAGGTTAAAACACACATACTAGGGGTATCCTAATACAACTTTCTCACTGACTCTATATATTACAGTCTTCGGTATTGTCCGATACTGATATTGACCTGATAAATATCGGCATAAATAATACTACTTACTACTACTTACCTACTTATCATACTTTTTTTTATTTTTGTAGTGCAAAATGTTAGAAAGGGCTTAATAAACAGAGATTAGTCAAATAGAGAACAGTATTTTACAACAATGTCAAATTAGGTAACGCTGTTGTAGTGATCATGTGGGCACCGCATGGTGGATACAACTGCTACATAGAAATGGTGGCTCAGGTTAACAGACTGCTTGTGTTGGATTACTGATATCAGGGATTTTGGCCGCAGGCTGATATAACCTGATACATATTTTTTGACGATATCTGAACGATATTCAATATCAATATCGCTTCAGGACACCCCTAATACATACAGCTCAGATTTTAAGAAGGAAAGTTGTAAAATTACAGAACAAAAATGCCTTTTAAAAGAAAAAAATACTATTATATTCTGAGGAAAAAAATCTTTTCAAATGCAACTGAACTACTATAATGATTATGTGGATAAATCTGTATTGCCATACCGAAACAATGATAAAAAATTTTCACATTTTAAAAATTAAAAAAATCTATGACTGTTAATGTTGAAGTCTTTACTCCGAAGAATTGAGAGACGTAGTTAACTTTTGAGCTAAAAATTAAGGACAAAGATGCAGCTAACGTCTTTTCTCCATTACCCTTTATTCGATAGAAACCCGCCCCTTGCCGCACAGGGGCAACAAATGGTTCAGACAAAAACAGTCGAACTTTGAATAATCAAATTCGTACTGAATTGTAACTAGTACATATAGTATTTATACCTTTTGTATGATATGAATGCTTTTAACTCTGCTTTAAACCCAAACTTTAAGGCATTGTCATTAAAGATTTTGTCCACAGCAGTCTTACCAGACTTGTTATCAGTGGCATAAACCTGGGCAAAATGTGTAAAATGGTCATTAATGACAAGTATATACTCATAATCACCCTTACATTTGTCTGTATGCAAGAAGTCAATTGAGACGAGTTCTAATGGCTGAACAGTACCTATGTTTTTGAGTGGAGCTCTAGTCTCATAGATTGGTTTCTTGTTCTTTAGGCACACACATTTCCTCATTAAATAGTCCTCTATTTCTTTCTGCATAAAGGGCCGGTAAAAACGAATGGTGACCCAGTTCGTAATTTAGTTCTTTCAAAACTGTTGTCTTATGTTTCTCAGGTAACACCAGTTGTTTTCTGTTTGCAGTCTGTCTGTATAAAACACCTTTGTCATTAAACTGTAATTTCTCCCATTTACTAAGAAGGCACACAAGTTGTGGGCAAAACTGTTTCAATTCTGAACTTGAGGGTTTTGTCCCTGGTAATTTGTATTGAATAATGAATGTGCTCTGGAATGGCATCGGGACAGGACTCGGGAAACCAAGGGAACGGATGCGTCAGTGTGAGGTCACGGGGAGCTTTGGAGAAAGATGGACAGGTGTGTGGAAATCAAAATGAGTTGGAACAGTGATTGAGATGTTTGCTTATTTAGTCAGGATGTTGAACCGCCAGGGAGAGATGACTGGATTTGGAGAGGTAGGTGGAGCACAGTCTTGAGAGTTGGTTTGTTCTTTTGTTGATGTAGATTGTTGGCTGGAATCACTGAGAGCAAGGGGATCGAATAAAGAAGAGTACCTGGTTTGCACACAAGGAGTTACTAGGGACACAGGACAAAAAGTAAGGCTGATTACAAAAAGCATACCACTCGGGAGGAAACAGAGATATGGAATCAAGTAAGGGTCAGAAAGAATTGTACGTATGAAAAAGATTTGTACTTGTAAAACACATTTTTACTTGTAAAACAAGATTTATACTTGTAATAAAAATGTGTACTTTAAAAAACAATTTGCTTGTGTTACAAGGTTTTGAACTTGTAGAAAGATTCCTCAACTTCATGTGTGAACCTGAAGTTACAAATTTGCAAATCTCAAATTACAAGTACGAATTTTGACATGGTTTTGACGCCTGAGTGAATAACCAATCAGCACGTTACTTACTAACTTGTCCATTAACCTGGTGCCCACCGACGTACTAACCAACCATCCGATCAAGTAGCAGCAATTTCTGCCAACGATACTCTTCAAGCTGTATGCCAAGAGTGATACGGCACTGTCATCCATGTGGACGATGTGACTGATAGTGGCCCCATTCCTGAGCTGGTATCTATAGCCAGTCTTGTTGAAGATTTGGTTTTCAGACCTCAGACCTTTGCAGAACAGCAGCAGGGACTGAGCATCTTCTTGGTATATTCCACATTTAATGGACACTTGTGCAAGTGGTTTGCAGTTGGCTTCAAGAGTGATTTTACACATCCCTATGGAGTTTGCAATGTTGATGTTATACATCTATAAGCATTCAATGATTGATGTTTGGCTCCTCTGGTGTTTATGCTGATGCCCTACTAGGCCGTGCTCATGTATTGATCCATGTGCCCACTGATCTTAGCCACAATGATACTGACATGAGCTTCCAAGTTGTAGAGAGACACATTATATTGGCTGATTGGATGGGCCTGAACCCTTTGAAGGATCTTTCTGGATCAGGATTGTGCGCTCCTCAGTCCGATTCTTTAGCAGCTGGTTTAGTTGGGCTGCCATTCGCTCAGGGAGTGCAGCAAATTTCTTTAACCAGTAGGTGTGGATAACGTCAGGTCCTGCCGCTATCCTGTTTTTTTATACCTAAGGCCCTTCCTTGGATATCTGCCACTGTGATAGTTCCTAGGGACTGCTCAGGGTGGTTGCTGTGGTCTTCTCATAGGGAGATCAGCCACTGAGCATCGCTGTTGTGGAAAACCTCCCTTTCCTATATGCCTTTCCAGTACTGTTAAGTTTGCAGCCTTGGTGGTTGTGCTCTGCTGTTATAACCCTGCCATTTAGAGTACACTCTAGCCGGTTGGGTGGAGAAGAGCCTGTTAATCCCCCTAGCTTCATTCTCTCTTGTTTAGGTGGCTGGCCAAAGGCTTTGAGTCTTTTGTTTGGCAAGACATACCCAAGATCCTCAGGTATTGGTTTCTGGTTTTAACTCTTGGGTACTGGTCTTTTCATTGTACCTTTCTGGAGCTCTGACAGTTGGCTCATGTCCCTCCTTGTTGCCTTGATTTTAGTCTCTAATTGTCTTTTTCATGGTGGGTATTTAATTCCAAGCTTGCTCTTATAGCCAAGCATCTCAAGGATCACTGATGCCAAGGTTTATACCAGATTATTGGTTTCAGTGATGGTTTTGGTAGGGATCATTCTTAGTGCTGCATTCATATTTTCAATTTGACTGTCTGGTGGTATTTTACTCAGCCATTCTAACTGGTGTCTGTACAATCCTGGTGTTCATTTGGACAAGAATCAAGAATCAGTTTATTTATAAAGCGCCAATTCACAACAGGTGTCGTCTCAAGGCACTTCACAGAAAATCAATTAAAATCAAAGATACATCCAAAACAAATCAATTTGAAAAAAGTTTCCAATCTAAGGAACCCCAGCAGATTCATGGAGTCATTGACTTGCAACATTCACTCCTCTGGAATCAGCAGACCAAAATAATGGCTTGTGTTGTTGTTGACTTTACAGCAGTCCCTCATACTGAGCATGCATGTAGCGACAGTGGAGAGGAAAGACTCCCCTTTAACAGGAAGAAACCTCCAGCAGAACCAGGCTCAGTACAAGCAGCGATCTGCCATGACCGACTGGGGGTTTGAAAAGAAAGAAAGCTAAATTAGAAGCACAGGATACTGAAATAATACAGTTTATAGCAGCAGTTGTAGAGTGTCACTGGAAGCATCTCAGCCCATGTTCTCACCCAAGAAGCTGTCTCAGCTAACAGAACGCCAGCCCAGGTGTGGTTACTATGGAGAGAAGTACACTAAGAGAAAACAAAAGGTTAACAAGGTTGAAATAATGGTAACTAAGTAGATTGGACAAAGGAAGAAAGTAGCAGAGAGAGAAGTTGTCAGATTGTCCTCCAGCAGTCTAACCCTATAGAGTGAGACATGAAGAAGGTAGAGCAAAGGAGAACCGTCAGTCAAGACTGATTTCCTCCCCAGCCGGATTAGGCTGTCTTCTCTAATTCTTCCTAACTATAAACTTTACCAAACAGGAAGGTTTTAAGCCTAGATTTGAAACTAGACAGGGTGTCTACCTCACGGACTAAAGCTGGAAGCTGGTTCCACAGGAGAGGAGCCTGATAACTGAAAGATCTGCCTCCCATTGTGCTTTTAGAGAAATTAACACCATGCTGTCTGATGATTTTACCTATAGGGAGCATGTATATAGTAAATAGAATTGGACCAAGTACAGAACCCTGTGGTACTCCACAAGTAACCTTACCATGCGGAGAAGATTTGTCATTTAGATGAAAAAACTGGGATCTATCAAATAAATATTTTTTAAACCAGCCTAGTGCTGTTCCATTGATCCCCACAGTGTGTTTGAGCCTTTCAATGAGGATATTGTGATTGACTGTGTCAAAAGCAGCACTGAGATCTAATAGAACTAGAATAGACACGAGTCCATTGTCTGAGGCCATGAGAATATCATTAGTAACTTTAAAGAGAGCTTTCTCAGTGCTATGATGAGCTCTGAAACCTGACTGAAATTTTTCAAATAGGTCATTATTTGTCAAATGCTCCCTGTTTTTGTGAGAAAGGACAATTGGTTCCAATCACTATATCAGAGAAAAATCAGAGTTGTAGAAATAACAGGAAACTCAAGAGACCCATAATATTATGTTCTTTACAAGTGTATGTAAACGTTTGACCACAACTGTATGTGATGAATACTGGAACCTCTTCTCTTTGCCATATACACCACCACTCTGGGTCATATCATTCAATCGCATGGTTTCTCATACCACTGTTATGCTATCTATCAGTCATTTTCACCTGATAACCACAGTCTCAGGACGCACCTCAGACTGTCTCTCCGAAATATCAAAATTAATGGAAGCCCACCTCCAACGGAATCTCTCAAAAACTGAACTGCTTGTTTTTCCAGCCAAAACCAACCATATATGACAATATTCACATCCACACATAATCAAGATGACGCCGCAGATGGTCGCCAAGGGAAGAGGAAAACGGACAACATTCTGGATCACTGCTACACCACCATCAGAGACGCTTATGACGCCGTCCCACTTTCTGCACTGGGCCAGTCCGACCACATCATAGTACACCTTATTTCTGCATACAGGCAGAAACTAAAGCTCTGCAAATCTGTTGTGAGGACGTCAAGAAAGTGGACTAGTGAGGCTGTGGAGAATCTCCAGTCGTATTTAGACTGTACAGAATGGGATGTGTTCAGGGCTGCTACCAACAGTCTGGACAACTACACAGAGGTTGTGACCTCCTACATCAGCTTCTGTGAGGACAGCTGTGCACCATCATGCACCAGTGTGAGTTACAACAACGACAAACCCTGGTTCACAGCCAAACTCAGAAGGTTGAGGCTGGATACGGAAGACGCCTTCAGGAGTGGGGACAAAGACAGATACAGAGAGTCGAAGTACAGGTTTAGCAAGGAAGTGAAAGAGGCCAAACGACTGTACTCTGAGAAGCTCCAAAACCAGTTCTCTGCCAACAACTCTGGGTCTGCCTGGAAAGGGCTCAGGCAGATCACCAACTACAAGCCGGCAACCCCCCACTCCATCAACGACCGACACCCCGCCAATGACCTGAAAGAGTTCTACTGCCGTTTTGAAAGACAAAGGGACAGTCCTGCAACCATCCCCCACGACACCTTCCAACAGCTCCAGCCAAAAACCACCACCCAAACCTCCCCAACCTCAGGAGGAGCCTGGGCACCTCCAACACCCACCCTGAAGTCCCGCCCCACCAGCGCACTACCCGCACTTGGGACGGCTCTTTCCATCCAGGAGAGGGATGTCAACAAACTTTTCAGGAGTCAGAACCCCGGAAAGCTGCTGGACCGAAGCACTGCTCAGATCAGCTGTCTCCAGTCCTCATAGACATTTTTAACTCCTCACTGGAGACATGTCCCAGCTTTCTTCAAGCCCTCCACCATCGTCCCCGTTACCAAGAAGCCAAGGACCACAGGCCTAAATGACTTCAGACCTGTCGCCCTGACCTCTTTGGTGGTCCTTTGAGCGCCTTGTGCTCTCACACCTTAAAGACATCACGACCCCCTCCTGGACCCCCTGCAGTTTGCCTACAGAGCCAACAGGTCTGTAGATTATGCAGTCAACCTAGCCCTTCACTTCATCCTACAGCACCTGGACTCCACAGGAACTTACGCCAGGATCCTGTTTGTTGATTTCAGCTCTGCCTTCAATACCATCGTCCCAGCTCTGCTCCAGGAGAAGCTCTCCCAGCTGAGGGTGCCCGACTCTACCTGCAGGTGGATCAATGACTTCCTGTCTGACAGGAAGCAGCACGTGAGGCTGGGGAAGCATGTCTCAGAGTCTCTGAACATCAGCACTGATTCCCCCCAAGGCTGTGTTCTCTCTCCTCTGCTCTTCTCCCTGTACAACAACAGCTGCACCTCCAGTCACCAGTCTGTCGAGCTTCTGAAGTTTGCGGACAACAGCACTCTGATCGGGCTCATCTCTGATGGTGACGAGTCCACCTACAGGTGGTAGGTGGACCATCTGGCGGACTGGTGCAGCTAGAACAACCTTGAGCTCAACGCTCTAAAGACAGTGGAGATGGTTGTGGACTTCAGGCAGAACCCAGCCCTACCTGCCCCCGTCACCCTCTGTTACTCCACAATTGACATTGTGGAATCTTTCCGCTTCCTGGAAACAATCATCTCCCGGGACCTAAAGTGGGAGCCAGATATCAGCTCCATCATCAAGAAAGCCCAGCAGAGGATGTTCTTCCTGCGGCAGCTGAAGAAATTCAACCTGCCAAAGACTATGATTGTGCATTTCTACACAGCCATAATTGAGTCCAGCCTCACTTCCTCCCTCGCCATCTGGAACGTTGCTGCTACAGCCAAGGACAAGGGCAGGCTGCAGGGTGTCATTCGGTCTGCTGAGAAGGTGATTGGATACAGTCTACCATCGCTCCAGGATCTGTACACTCCCAGGACTCTGAAGCGGACAGGGAAGATCCGGGCTGATCCCTCCCACCCTGGTCACAGACTCTTTGCGACTCTCCCCTCTGGCAGGAGGCCGCGGTCCATCCGGACCAACACCTCACACCACAAGAACAGTTTTTTCCCATCTGCCACCAGCCCATCTGCATACAGGCAGAAACTAAAGCTCTGCAAACCTGTTGTGAGGACGTCAACAAAGCCCTGAACCCACAATGACACTCTCCCCCTCCTCCACACCCCAGGACACTTGTAACATTTACTCTCACTCACTTAAAAACTGTGCACATATATTTATATTGTAGTTTATACTGTTTTAATTTGAGTACTGCAAAACAAATTCCTTGATAGTCCAAAAACGTACTCGGTAAGAAACTTCGGTGTCACGATTGATGACCAGCTGACCTTTAAGGATCATGTTGCCTCCGTTTCTCAATCTTGATTCACATAACTAAACATTAGGAAAGATACGGCCATACCTAACAAGCTACCCAGCTCCTCGTTCAGATTATGGTCATCTACCACCTAGAATATTGCAACGCACTCCTGACTGGTCTCCAAGGCTTTACAAATGATCCAGAACGCAGTGGCGCGTCTGGTCTTCAATCAGCTCAAAAAGTCTCATACCACCCCTCTATTCATTGAGCTTCACTAGTTACCCCCGGCTGGTAATATGGAGGTAAATAATAGCTGAATAATAATAGCATTGTTTTGCTTTTTCTGTTTTCTTAGCTTTAGTCGCCTTGTGATGTAGTGGCGACATTGTCGGCGTCCGTTAAATGAATCCCCAGACGACGTATCCATTAAAACGTTTGTAGACATCGCACAAACAAAAAGATGATGGTTGATTCAACAAAAAAATTGAATTTATCATTAAGACCAACTGTGTTAACATAATCAACCATAAAGCTTCTGGAGATATTTGTTGCACTTCAAGTGGAAAAAATTTCGAAGTATTTATCTTCTCTTTCTTTTCTTTTTCTTTTTTTTCTTTACTCAAGAACTTTAATTGATTTTTGCTTAACTATCTTTGGCTTACCATAAACCAGAAAATCTAATTATATTTTGATTTTTTTCTTTTTTTTGAAAAAAATAAAAATAAAAAAAATAACAAAAGGTTCAAAAGTTATTTTATATTCTATTTTATCTTTTATATTATATTAAATACAAATAGACACTAAAAAATTTCTTTAATGTGGAGGAAGAGGTGGTGTGAAAAGAAAAGGAAAGAGAAAACTGTCAATCAAGCTAGTGCAAAAAAAGCAGGTATAGAAAAACGGACAAATAACTTTAAAGAAATGAAAACTTTCTAAAACAAGTGGTGTTTCTGCTTCTCAGGCTGTGAAGTGAATTAGTTGGTAAGCGGGGGTGCCCCTTTACTGGAACCTATGATTTATAAAGTTATCCAAAGGAAAGCTGAACTGTGAGAAAGACCGAAAAATTACTTAATGTGCTGGCAAAAAAGAAAAGAAGAATATGCGGTGTCCATTTAAGTTGTCGGTTCTTCTCAGCAGCCTTTCAACACGGACAGAAATTCTCCAGTGTGATAACAGTAGGTTAAATAACATACCAACCAAAATGAAAAGAGCATTTTAAAATAGATACCCTTAAGGTGGGTGTAATGCTAAGTGAAACTGACTGGAGTTCACTCCTTTGAAGTGAGACATAGAAAGACAGACAGTTTACAGGAACAGCACAAAAAAAACAAAAGTATTAGCTGAAATAAAAGCCTCTCTTAAACACTAATCCAGCACTTTCATAGTAATTAATCACTATTAAATTAGCTCTGACAGATGAGTTTAATTATCATTACCTTGACCAAATATATGAATAAAAGAAGCCTTTACTGTATCTAATGTCTTTCAGAGTTGAATTATCTTCTTCGAGGTGCAAAAAGAAAATTCGTCAAGTGAGTCATCCCTTATCAAAAGTTTATGTGATGTATTCGGCAAATCTAGCACAATGAACAGTATTCGATTAAAAGATATAGTAGTTCTTAGCTAAGTTGGCACTCGTATGCAGTACTTCTTGCAATCCTGTCTTGAAACAACTTTACAAGTAAATGCAGTCAGTAAACGTACATTGTCAGTTTGTTATGACTCATAAATGTGTGTCTTACAGAATGTTTAATGACCGTAAAGTAAACCTGTCCAAGTTTGCAAATTGTACTATCAAAGCTTGTCTAATTCTAATGTGGTCCAAATAAACAGCATTTTTGAAAAGGCTCTGTTTTAGAGTGTTTTATTGACGGAATAAATAACAAAGATTTTACAAGATTTTAAACTCTGGTTTTACTTATATGTGGTTAACTCAAAACGACCCGGTCCAATTAATTAAAATTTAAAGGACAGTGGATTTATCTGTAAAAATTGTACAAGAGCCCTTCATGCCTGGTTCACATGCAAGATTTTTATGCTGATTTTATTTATTTTTTTATTTTCCCCTTCAGACAATCTTGCCAAGATTATTGGGATCGCTCTAAAGATAATCTCATGAGATATACCTGCTGTGTGTCGAGTATTAAGAATGATCTAGTCTGCTCAGACTGACTAACAGATTGCTTCAATCTCAAATCGGGATATTCAACATCAGACAAAATAAATAGCATGGCAAACCAGAAAGCCTGGTGGACCTCAGAGGAGTCTGTTTTTATGGATTTGTTTTTATTTTAAAAATAGTTTAAAACCCATTGCTATAACGTTTTGCTAGTCACTCGTGGTTGTTAATAATGAACTTGCATTCGGTCTCAGAAGGTTTAATGAGATTTTCAGTCTGTGTGGTGTATTATCACGCAATGTTGAACCAAATCTATTTTTCTATGATTATTTATCATCCCCATCCATGCAATGTTTCTAAGACGAGAGAAATGGAACAATAGGAGTGTCCAGTCTGTTGCATCATATTAAAGGGACTTTAATATCTGTCCACAAACATATGAAACTTGACTTTTATATTACAATAACTTTTGCGGGATAACCTAATGACATATTGGTTATTAGATATGAATAGAGCAGTAAAAAGCTAACATGACTAAAGAGGAACTAGGACACACGTATAAAACACAGTTAATTGTGGCACTTATCTTCTGTTTTGAAGTTTTTTTATTTTATTTATGCCAACACAATAAAATCATGTCAGAAACTGGGAGACAAAGCCACCATTATTACAGCACTGGGACTAACGCGGATAGATGCCAGTGTGAATTTCAACGTCCTATTTTTCCTGTGACTGAGTTGTTTACCCTTTCAAACAGAGAGGTTGCCGTTGAATTCTTGTGTTCTTTGACTTTAGTTTGAGTATGCGTATCAAAATGTATGGCATTGAAAATAGCTAGCTTAATCACTAATCTCCAGTGGGCATGCTGTGAGCCTAAAATATTATCCAACTCAAGGCTGAAGCCACACATGCACCAACACATGCACAAAATAACACCATCTTAGAAGTGCTTAGTCATTAAGACACTGAGACACTCGCACACTAATGCTCCTGTTTCTCTTTCACAAGCAGAGCGGCAAAAAAATTAAGAGGAGGAGACTGAAATTTGGGTGAGATGATATTTGTAAAAACAGAAAAGAAGAAATGACAGGAGTAATGATTCATGTCTGATCAATCCCGTCGTCTCCTGCTCTAGTTTGCCAAACTGATTTCCTGGAGAGAGAAGTGTCTCCTGAGCATTAAGTGCCAATCATATTTGAAAGTTTATTAAGAGCCAAAGTTCAGCAACAACTTTTACAATGATTTTGCAGAAACACTTTAAGTAGAACAGTGTGGTAAAAAAAACAGACACTGATGCTTCCTAGTGGAATATTTAGAAGCGTCTAGTTGCAAAACAGTGACAGCAACCAACTCACAGTAGCGTAACAGTTTCTTTCAAATATTATCTACAGCTCTTTGACCACCCTGACATTTGGTAGATTGTGTTGCAATTAAAGCAATTATCAAGGTATAGAGGGAGATTCATGGTGTTGGTATATAGACAAAGAAGACCCACACTGTTACTCTGTCCAGTAACCTTGGCTATTAATCTGCGGACTAGGATGAGATAAAAAGTTACCAAGAGCAGACCAGTGTGGGAACCAACCAATTAGTAGTGATATGTAGATCCCAAACGATTTGTTTAATATGGACTAATCTATTATATGACTCGGGAGTAACGAGTCGTCTCAGTGCCGTATTCATTCATGTTCATGCAGCACCTTTCCTCTCCACATGGTGGGCGGCTGCATAAGCTCAGTTAGTAGGACAGGAAACAGAAATCATTCGTTCATGACTCCGGTCTTCGTTCGTTTGCTACATGACAGTCAGTGCAAGCTGAAGAGAAGTTTGCTCACAAGACAAGACAAGGTATAATGTTCTTGTTTATATAATGAGTTAAGTGTGGAAATAAATTAATAATAATGTAATAAATACATTTACAATCTACCACAAAATAAAATTATATATATATATATATATATATATATATATATATATATATATATATATATATATAAATAATTGGACACATTAAATGCACCATGTAACATTTTAAGTAAATTATTGTTACTTTTTCACTTTGTGTTACTAATTGTCAAAATTAGTTTAACATTCACTTGTCCTCCATTGAACGGCTCCAGCAGTAAGCAGGACAGTTTGCTCACAGAGTCAGATTTGATCATTCACAGACCGGATTATTCACAAAGCGGATCATTTAGACAGACCGGGTCCTTCATACGGATTGTTCATCGGTAACGTGACAGCTACTGAGTCGCTGTCATGCTTTTACACAAAATGACAGGGAGGATACAGATACAAGTTACTTTATAAAGCTGTGAATTTGCTTTCGCAGGGTTGTGGCATTTTCTTGTCTTCTACTTTTTCAGCTCAGCTGAACTGTGTTGCATTCAGTGTTAGGTGTTTACAACCACGACCCACAGTAGGGTTACAGTGAAACCTGCTGTAGAAATGAGTGAAATGTCTCAAAATAATGAATAAACTCTGCATCTGAGGTAGTTTAGTAATTACTTACATTTACTCAATTAGCTTTTTGGGGGGAAAAAATACTTTTAGGAGTATTTTTGCTGTACCACACTTTTTAGTCTTACCTAGGCACTATTATTGGAAATTATTACTATTCTTACGTGATTAAAATTTCTAAACACTGAACCAAGCATTGTGCGAGCACTCCCTAAGTTTTTGACAACTACAACAGCCAATTATGTGCAAACACAGGCTGTCCCATGGAACTGTCCCATCCTCCTGCTGGCCAATAAATTAGTGGGTGCTGCTGCTCCTCCCCATGTGGTATGTATTTTCGCCAAAGACATTTATACATCTTGGGCTACATAGAGTAGCAAGTCTTTTAACGACATCTGTGCTACCATATCCATGGCAATGCTTTCCACTTCTTCATGTTTCTACTATAGACCACTATAGGTTCTGTTATATTTATTGCTTGCCCAGAAGTTGGTACTGGATTTTTGTGATGTTCTTATAATTGATTAACCACTTTGCCTACTAGCAGTGGTCGGGAAGGAGTAAAACAGATGCTATGAATTTAACTACTGCTTTGTAAATTCCTGGATAAATGCTTGTCAAACACGTTACTCCCAACTTCTCTATCCTGATCCTAAAACACAGAATGTAGCCCCCCACAACACAATTTTAGCAGAGACACCTGACATGTCACATATGCAACTTGTTTAAATATGATCTTGACAAGCAGAGGTTGAATACACACATGGGCTTGCATACCATTGAAGTCTTTATATTTTTGTCACATTACAAAAACAAACTATATATCTCAGGGAAATGTGCAAAGGTTTTCAGCCACTTTTTTCCAAGTGCTACCCAATGTCTTAAACTGACAACAAGTAGAATCCATCTTTGTATGATCTAATCTCAGTACAAATACAGCTGCTCTGTGAAACCTTGGAGTGTGCCAGGGATAAAGTTGTAGGGAAGTTTAAACTAGCCTTATGCTAAAAAAAGATTTCCCAAGCTTTGGACATCTCAAAAAACTCTTCTCTTCAGCAGGGACAGGAAAGATGGTCAGAGCTTATTGCAAAATAGAGGGAACTGTTTAGGGTCCACCTTGACTTCCCCAGGTTGGTTGATCTCAAGACCGCATATTCAGGTTCTCACAATGTTCAAATAAAAAAACTCAGTCCACACTTCTTGTGGTTCAACTGAGCCCTCCTGCAGGAGAGGGAGCCGAGACCGCTTGTGCAATGGTTCCCTCGGGTCTGAGCTCTAGCCCCCGCATCAGGCTGTTTTATAAAAAATTAGGGAGTGTACAGAGTCAGAAAAACATTCACATGTGATTTACACAAACTGTTTCAGAAACCGTTATTCCCGCTCCTCACTGGCCTTGATTGATCTGCACAAACAGTAAAAAAGGAGTAAAGCTTTGCTCCCTGGCATCATATCCTTTAACGGAAGGGAGTGAGTTTCACTAGCTGGTTTCACATTCTTTAACTGAACGATTTACTGCTAGGAATCAACGAATGATCTATTTTCCCTTGATCTACTCCGGATTCCAGATAGAGAATAAACAGGCCTTGTCAGACAATGTATACCTTCTTGTTATATGCACACACTTCTAGTATTAAAAGACACATTAATATATGAAAGAAACATGAATATAAATGATTATCATTCCACAGAACCAAACACAAGACAATGGAATCTGGAAGATTTTCTTTCAAGATCATCTAAGATCCCTTCCAATCTGAAGGTCTACCTCCAGGGGGAACAGCTGTCTCACCTTTCGCATGAAAGAATGGAGTAGCAAGACCCAATCAAGAATGTGTGGCAACATCAGAAAACTATTGGTCACAAATGCTCCACATCTAATCAGACTAAGCTTGAGCTGCTTTTCAAATAAGAATGAGCAGAAATTACAGTTCACAGATTCAAAGCTGATAGAGACAGACCCTACAAGGCTTGCAACTTTACGTGCAACAAAAGGTGGTTCCACAAAGTATTAACTTAAGGAGGTTGTTTCTCATTTATAAAAAAAAAATGTTTTAAGTCATGTATCATTTCTTTTCAACTATGCAATTTAACATCACTTGGGTTTTGTCTTTTACATAAAATGTCAATGAAATTTATTTATTAATATTTATTTGCTGCGCCTGGAAATCTCTCTGGAATCTACACAATTTTATTCATGTATGGCGAGTAATTTTTCACACAGAACAAGGTTGATATGCCTAGTATCTTTTCCCAGCATGCATGAAATTACAATTGGAAATGGGCTTTTTGCTTTTATTCAGTTTGACAAAACAAAAGCGAATACATGATCTTTTAGGGCCAGAAAAATTTTACCAGCACTGTTTAGCAATTTTAATGTAGTTTTGGACCTAAAATAATTTATATATTCAAGCGCAGAGAACCCAAGAGACAATTGTTAAAAACAAACAACATATGAAAACCAAACTGAAATAGTGCTAAGAGGGCAGATGCAGGTCAACACTGTCCTGGGAGCTTCCACCCATTTCCACATCCTTACCAGCTGGGATAAGTAATATAATGAGATGTAAAAAAGTAGTTCAGGGAGTCAACACAAGTGCATAAAGACAAAATCCTGTGAGTGAAAGAATGTAAAAAGCCAGACAATGACAGAGCAAGCTTGAGAGGAATTAGATGCTGGCTTGGCATTAACTGAATCCCTAATGAAGGTGAAAAGAGATGATTGGCTGGGTGAGCATTCCGATGATGTCTGCCACCGCCTGTAGTTGCCAGGGTGACCTCAGTCTCCAAAGGACAGACTTCAATTCATCTGGCATTTATAATTGGGTGCAGGGATCACAGCCAGACAATGATGTCCATATATGGACATAGAAACATGCAGCATCCATCCAACACAAAAAGGCAAGAGAGGAGAAAAGGAAGAGGCAGAAAAAATTACTTAAGACACAAAGAAGACATGCCACTAGAGAGATGATCAGATGACAGCAAGAAATGGCAATGTTTCCGATAAAATATTAAGTAAGTAATATCTTAGAAGAGTAGATAACTTTCTTGGCATTTTCATTTATAATACATTAGTCGGTCATAGAGGCTGAAACTGACAGAGTCTTGCTTACTGTCTAAATCATATCTCTTTGTGCTAATCTCAAAGATTTCCACCCAGTTTATGCCATTACGATTTTATAATCTTTTAAGACTTTGTCATGTTGAATTTAGCAGTTTTTTTTAAAGAGATATCTATGAACATGCATATAGAGAAACGGAGATAAGAGACCGTATGCCACTACTAGTCAAATCAGTAAAATAGCATAAAGTGTCATATTTTTCAGTCTTCCTACCCACATAAATGGAGAACTCTCAGGAGTTGAATTAATTTAAAATTTATTGAATGAATAGTGTTGTGTATGTCCTGAACGGGTCCGTCAGGAGACGGCGAGGCAGCAACAGGGAAACGGCTGGAACGACGCGGGAGACCGGGCGGCTTCTGGCGTGGAGAAGGAGCTAGTGAGCTGAAGCAGAAGAGAATTGTTAAGGTAGATAGGCGGACTTACTTGTGTTTAACATATGGGATGCAAGGAGGACTGATAGGGCTTGAGATCCACGAAATTGTTGATGGTTTGGTTGTCCAAGAAGTTCTCGAACAGAGTGGTGGTTATTGCTGGAGCGGGCAGATCGAGCTGAGCATGAGGAGAGGTGACAAAGACTGAAGAAAATGACGGCAACGGACCTGGTGAGTATGTGGCACTAGAGATGACCCTGGGAACAGACAGATGAGGTGATGAGTACAGGAGTGATTCACGGAAAAACACGAGAGGTTTAAACATTAAGAAAATCACAAGGAGCTTCACATCACTTAAGGATACTAAACAACTAGAGACAAGCAACTACAGAATTTGGGCTCTGAGGAACACAACGTCAGCTGATCGAGGTGATGCAGAACCCCTTTGCAGAACTGGACAGGTGAGGCCAACGCTCCAGCCAGACAGGAGCTCTGGCGACCTCCAGTGGACAACCTAGAAAAACTAAAAACGCTGACATAAAGTCCCTGTGTAATTTCTGTTTTTTATATTGCTTTATATTTTTGTTAGATTGCATGTTTTTCCCAGCATACGCCTAAAAAATGAAGATAATTAGTGGAGGGACGCCGCCTAATTGTCTTGTAAAGAGCCTCCTAATCCTGATGTGTTAAAAGTTAAACTGCCTGAGGAAATCTCACCTGTATGACAGGTACAGAAAGCTGTCAGTAAGCTTCCAGCTGTAATCTGGATTAGCATAATGCAAATGGAAAAATGTTTCAGGTTCAAGGCTTTTTACCGTGTTGCTGAAGCTTTTAGTTGTTTTTAGGCAAAGTGTTATAGTGCCTGATGAACCTGAAAAACAAAATGTATCCATTGGTACAGCTTTAAGAGCAGTAGTCCAAATGTACCTCAACTTTTATCATAATTTATGTAAATAATGTGACAGTTATCTGTTCAGTCCTTATTTGTACCAAACTATGATATGATACAAAATAACCTAAATGTCATTGCAAATATATTTAGCATTTAGCTGTGAAGAAACCTCACGACTGGAGTACTGATGCATGTTAATTTCTGTTATGGTACCACACGAAGCACCTACGAAGTAACTCATTGTTCTCAGGGGCGCAGATAGGTTTTTGCAACTGGGGGGGACGAAGCTGCCAGCAGCAGATCCCCCTCACCCCCCACCAACACCACCTTCCACACACAGAGGAATATATTCTGATGCCCTCAGGGCGGCGCTGTTACTCAGACATGAGGTAAACCATCAATCCTTCATCCTTGCAAATGTTACCTTAAGCCTACAGAGTAGGTATAGAGCACACCTGTGATGTCTGGTGCTCTCATGTGCTATTAACCACTAACATGACAAGATGATATGGGTTGAATGTGTGTGTGTAGGTCGGTGTGTGTGTGTGTGTGTTCTGGATGACTGCTGACTGTTTTGTCTACCCTTTGTATTTATCTACAACATCTCTTGATGTTGTTAATTGCCCATCATTGGAAAAAACACAGCTTATTGATTCTGATTCTGTTTCCAATAACTGTATGCAAAAACAGTTTTATATCAACATTAACTGATTTCAAACACACTGATTCTTTAAGAAAACCAAAAGAGCAGGGTATATAAAAAAAACACTTAAGGTAATTAAAACTCACTTCTTACTCACTTCTTCTAAAACTACTTCTCACTTCTGTGGTTTATAAACACAAACAACATAGCCTACACACACAAACAAAATGGTAAGTTAGTACTCTACATCGGTTTTCAATAAATGGCCTCAAATGCAGAATTAAGTGAACTGAAGGGTCCAAAAACCTCTCTCCTCCGATCCTTGCCCTGAGTATATTGTTGGTCAATGTCTTTCCTGTTCAGATTGTCCAGCCACTCTTGGTGGATGTGGCACACTGGATTCTAAAAAATGATTTACCTATAAGTCGAGATAACAAGCTAAAAGACTCACTCATTCTTTGGAGTCACTTCAACAGAGGTTTCTATGACAACAACACAATTGTGCTAAACGTTAACACTGATTCACCTTAAATTGAACACATTGTGCCAGTCTAAATGATTGTATATTACCATGTCCAGTTCAGCTTATATAAGTCATGATATCTGACTGCGTGTTATTAACTAAACCTACAGTTCACAGTTTAAAATGCTGAGTTGTTGCAATAAATTAAAATTGTTAATTAATATTTTGATTTTCCGTTGACATTTGCCTTAACAAAAGAAAGGAAGCAGACTTTTTTTTTTGTTGAAATAAAAGTGATGGGGACGGATCGAAGGGCATTGAAATCTGGGTGTGTCAAAACCCCCCTGACACACCTTTCTCTGCGCCCCGGATTCTTCTCCAAGTGTTCATATTGGCATTTTTTATACCTAAATGCTGGATAATATACACATGTGGCCATGGTAATGCAGCGTAATAAATAATTACAGCGTAATAAAATGACTTGGAGGGATGAGTCAATATTTTTTTGTAGATGTCAGGTAAAATAAAAAGTGGCTCTTCTAAATTGCTGTTTCTAGTCAGGGTTGGTCAGTCTGAGCCCCAGCTACCGAGGAACTGAGCTTATATCTAAGACGTTTTTGAGATCAAAGTGCTTTTAAGGTGGAAGAACTCTAGTATTTTTCCTCTGAATGGCAAAACAAACATTCCTTATAAAACTTCACAACCGATCTTTTTAAATTGAGAATCTACAGGTAAACCTTTACGATTGCCGATACGATATAACTGTGACAAAAGTGAGGTTGTTAGTTATCTATTCTAGACTCATGACTTCATCACAAAACCTAAAAAGTTAATCACAAGTTGATCACAAATAATAACAAAGCCGTACAAGGTTTTGTGTTCTTTTTTGTTTTAGGTTTATTTTTGATCTAAAAGTGAAATTGTTTTATCCCTTGTGCATTTGTTCTTTGACTTGCTGTTTCTCTTTGATTTACATCTATTTTCAGTTCTTTTGATTACTTCTAGTACTTTTTCTGTTCCTGTCACACCCGTCTAGTTCTCATCAGAAAGAAATCAAGCTGTATTTAAACTCGCTGATCTCTGGTTCACATTTGCCAGATCCTCATTTTTTCTGCCTCTGTTTCAATTTGTAGTCTTCATCTCTGCTTCCTGCCAAGGTCTTTCTGCTCAGATTGATCTTTTGAGTTAAATGTGATTTAACTTATCAACTATTTTGGTCACTGTTGGAAATAATTAAAGTTCCTTAGATTGTAGTGTGCCTTAAAGTCACTATTAAACTAGTTTTTTACAGGTGAATTAAAAAAATTTTACAAAAAAAAATAAAAAAATCACTCATGTGATTTTGGGTTTTTACTCTAGTGTTACAACAATTATTTAGCCTGACCCATTGGGCGCAATCTTTAATGTGGGTTCTTCTCAAAAATTACAGTCTATATCCAGCTTCAGTTTGAGTCGACCACTAGGAATTTCTGCTCCACTGTTTTGTTTTCAGATGGAGTAATTGTGTCTCAAAAGTCTACATTCCACAAAAAACTATTTTATACCCTGCTTTGTTTCTCTTGGCATTCTGTTTTTAAAATATAGGACGATAATTCGTAGAGAGAATTTTTGGGCAGATCTAAGACTTATAAGGATCATAAATAGATCTAAAAGATGTAAGGGAATAAGATGACCTCAAACAAGGCTTAGTTCCATCAGCCTTTAGTCACCAAATGGTAGCAGTGATCAAAATGATCCTGTGCAGTGCTTTCAATTAAGTAATTAACATAAATTTTTGTATCTTCTTACATTTAGGGTGGAGAAGAGACATGCTCCACTTTATTTCCACATTTTAAGGCACTGAATCTGAAGGATGTCATTTTTTCTCTTTAATGTATTTAAGCCCTGCTGACAGTTCAAGTTAATGTTTGAGTCGATGTTCAAATATGAGGAGTACGAACTCTGCGATACCTGTTTTTGGAATTTAAAGGTGTCCCATTACCTTTATTTGTCCTGGTCCGTGTCTTTTCTGGGTACTTCAATGTTAATTTCTGTATTTATCTCAGTTTATTCCTCTGTATTATTTTGTGGATTTTGCATCTGATCTAGTAACACCCCCCTGCTTTCTTTGTGTTGTCTCACTCTCCCTCAACCTGCACCCTGATTATCATTCTCAGCTGCATTTACGGTAGTAATTAGGTTACTCCCATTGTTCCACCTTTCACTCCCGATATAAAAGCTCCTCTCCTTTCTTTCCTCAATGCTGGATTATTCCTCTGAGTCCGTATCTGTTCCCCATGTCCCCTGCTGTTCATACCTTAGTCTGTCCTTGCTCCTCGTGATTCACAGAAAGTACTTTTGGCTCTGATTGCAGTGTTCAAAATCTCTTCGTAACATTATTTGAAAATGCTATAATCAAGCAACTAAGTACAAAACTTTTTTTTATGTTGGTTGACATTTGGAGGGCTTAGTTTGAGCAGAGAGAAATCAGTATTATTATTTAATTTTGGTTGTAGCATAGACAGCCATTGTAATTCCTAGCATTCGCATTTACTTGTGTCCAGTGGGTTTGGAGTAACGAAGTCAGCTGTTCAGACAAGTTTCCTCCAAAACACACTAAGCAATAACGCCATGATACAGTTCATGAAGTTGTTCATACAAAAAAAAAGCATGTCTGTACAGTAAATCCTAAATAAATCCTATAAACCTACCATGTCATATCGTTTTAAAAATTCTTGACACAGATGTTCAAATTATGCCTCTTCTCCTGGACGATGAGCAGATAAACCAAAAACTACAGGAGCTGTTTCCTTCTTCCTCTTGCAGAATCTAAAATGGCTTTCTGAATTCAGTTCAATTATCTGGTTTTCCACAATCAAGCCTGTCATCTGTTCTCAAAGCTTGGTATACTTTCATACTAGTAACGGACTCAAACCTAAACAAGTTTGAAGCAACAACCACACTGGGTGGTTTTGCATCCAGTCTCAACCCTTACTTGTGGCAGGAGAGTTACATATGTGTAAGTTTAGGCTTAATGTAAAGAAGAGTGTGGAAGGGACAACTGAATAAATGCTAAGTTTGATGGGCCAGATCAGCAAACTTTTAATAACGGCTTTACACCTTCCCCTGCTGCGCATTAGATCATAACTGTAATTTCTGTCTGAAACACTGTGCAGCCAATTATTCCTTTAACCTTCACTGACTTCTTGGTTTAGGAACCTTGTTCCTGTCAGATAAGCAGCAGATATGGATTTTTTTTCTACTTTTCCCTGACTGACTGAAAGTAGTTTTGATATTTTTAATTATTTAGTAAGTCCCGGGCTGGTTAGAGATTATATTAAAAATCCACATAGGAGGAGTGTGTCAGGAAACGGTTTAAATGACTCGAGCAGAGGTGGAGTAAAGTGATAAATAATTTATTGAGGGAATGATAATGAACAGAACACGAATGGAACCAACAGAACAACGGAACGGAGCGAGAGGAAAACTAATGGCGCGGAGGCGGAACTAAGAATAACAACAACAAGCGGGGAAACAATAAACACCGGACCCAAATGTA
>JAVLVB010000103.1:1466239-1479263 GCA_032876305.1 Orestias chungarensis | reverse complement strand
GCTAAGAGCAACGAGAAACAGCAGGGGAAGACAACAGACGATCCAGCGGTGAGTGTGTGAATGAATGTGGCTTAAGTAGTGAGAACCGGGGTGTGATTGGTTGAGAAGAGGAGTGAATTATTGCAGACAGCTGTGAATGAAGGCGGAGTGACGAGACACAGGGAGGAAACGGAACCAGACAAAACACACATCATGACAGAGTGAAGTGAGGTGAAAATGAAAAGTTGTCCAATTCTAGTTTTTTTGTATTATTATTGTTTCAATTCTCTGTTAATAAAAAAAAAACTCATCTTTTATCATTACTGGTTCAAATATGTGAACATCTGACTTATTGCTATTAACAAGTTGTACTATGTGCTCAGCTGGACAAGTAGAAGAACGGATGTCTTGGAAAAAAAATTTCTTAGCTTCAGTATTTTGATTAAAAAGAAGACAACTTTTTGTAAGGGACAAGTTACTACTAACAAAATCAGTTTATTATGCATGATATAATAAAATGGCAATTGCATGCTTTATCAAAATGAGCAGAGGTAAAAATGATAAGCATGTTGTTTAGCCTTAAATAAAATGCTAACTATAAATGCACCATACTGATACTCATCATAAGATAATAACTTAACTGGAAAAAGCTGTATTGTCTTAATTTTTGCCCTGTTGAAAATGTGACCTAAGTAATAAAGAACTTTATGAGTTGTTAACATTTTATTTATTTACAGCAAATATAATTACATCTCAAAACATCTGCAAAAATAAAATAAAATTAAAAATCCTTATTTACATTTATTTATTTTTTTATCTTAAGCTATGTAAAATGCCTCCATCTGGAGTCCTTATACTCAAGTTTAAATACTAAAAATATTCAGATTACATCTCTCCTCAAAAAACTACAACTCTTAAAAATGATTTTAGAAACAATTTCCACAGCACCCTTTAGTTTTTATTCATCGACACATTTTAGCAAGGAGCTAACAAAGGGAAACTAAAATAGAATTTTTATTTTTATATTTAATGAGAGCCAATAGTTCAAATAATGATTGAAGTAAGAAATGAACGGTCAAGTTTTTCTGCAAACCTCTGGGGAAAAATGTTTTTAATGGTTCCAAGGTTACATAAGTGAAATTCTTTAGTTGATTTTTCTTTGCAAACGTGATACTATATATAGAGTAAGTTACCGACTTGGCAGTTTTTTTAAGAACCGGGAGGGGAAGAAACTCAGAAGGAAACTGAATTGCCGATATTTTAAAGATGTTTATTAGATTTGGTGCCTGAAGTTGTATAAGTTGTTAACAAGAGTTATTGAACGTCCAAAGTAACAAGAAAAATCCACTTATGTCGTGACCTATTTTGAATAAAAGCCAATAGTTCAATAAAAACATGTGTTGCCATTAAAGTGGAAACATAATCAACAACAAAAAAATTGAAGTTAAAATATTAATTGTTGAAACTACTTTCAATGGATTTTGTTTAGTATTATTAGACTAAAGGAGCACAAAGACGACATTTTAAAGATTTGGTTTTGCAGAAATGTGCATCATTTTTCTTACCATTTGCAATTATGCACTAGATTAAGTCTCATATTGCATCCCACAATGAGTAAAAAGAAAGGATGTAGGATTTTTCCTTAATGTATACTGTACCCCGGGAGACACCCTTTCCGGCATTGTAATTCTTGTCCCTCATATTTTATTCTCTCTTTCCAGAGAATTGGAAATATTTGGTGATGTCACCCTCTAATTTTTTAATTTCATGGTCCAAGTCACACCAATATATTTCTAATGGCGGAGAAAGAAGGAAAGAGAGTATGAGAAAAAAGGGAAGGAAGATAGGAGGTGAAGGAGTGAGAGTTAAAAGGGAATCGCGGGAGATGTTAAATGTTTGAGAGGGTCTGAATAAAAAAAATAGCATAAGGAAGAAAGAGGAAGGAAAAGAAACAAGGGGATAGAGAGTTAAAAGAAATGAGTAGTTTCATTTTGCTTTGCTTAGTCATGTTCAAAACAGTTAAACTTTCTTCAAAACCTCCATAAGCCTCTACAATACAGAACTTCTACATTCACACAGCAGGGAAATGTCCGAGCTGTATCTGACTTCTTTATGACACTTTGAACGGCCCAATTCTGATTTGTTTAGCCCTCCTCAAAATATCAATTGTGCCACTTCCATATGTAGTACTAATTCAAATATATATATTTAGCAGATACATAGATTTTTTTTTTTTTCGTTTTTCTGCACACATGTTGTGCATGTTTACATCTTCATTTCCACGTTGATTTGGGAATAACTCCACACTCCCATTTATTACTTCCACTTTTGATGTTTAACCTATTAGCCTTTTATATGTAACATATTTCGGTTAAATATTTAAGTGAGTCATGCAACTTTCCTAAAATTTCATGATTATTGTATGGAAGATTAGATTTTCATTTATTTATTTCCATATATTTCTGCATTCACAGGAAATGGTGTTCTGTTCAGCATTTTTCTTCGATTTTATGTGACAGGTCAAATATGGAACAATATTACAGAAATAACCTTAAATTTTTATTCTGCCTCAGTTTGTCAATGTTTTATATAAGCAGCTCTTCTGGAGTAACTTTATACCTACGAGCTGCTTTTCAGATTATTGATCTCCTTGCCTTTTAATGTTCCTTTGTGTCTTTAATGCTAGCCAGGTTTATCTAACAAGTTTGTTTGGGTCTTTCGACACTCGTTTGGACAGTTTTCTGCAATGGATGTTATTATAGGGTATCACAGCAAAAGCGCATACAACTAAAAATATAATACACAATATAATATTTCTGTTTGAAAATGGTTTTGTAAACCATGTGTTGTTACATTATATTTTACTGCATTATGTTACCTTGTGTGGGGCTAACACAGAAAGTCCCATGTGTTGAAAATGTGAAAGAGGAATAATTAATTTCACTTGGGGTACTAAAGTAAAACAGCAAAATCCATTCTAATGAACTCAACCACAATACTCTATGTGACAGAAACCAATACCAACACATCTGTAGTTAGAATTTTAATATTCCCTACCCCGGGCTCTACTCCGCGACCTCTGCGGTCCTATGGGTGGATGGGTGGTGTCCATGCAGTGAGCTGTCTGATCTCTGTGCTCTTCCGTGGCCCCAGTGTCCTGGACCTTGTGCTTCCTCTGCTCGCTCTGGGCTCTGGGATGGGGGTGGCAGTGGCCCTCTGTGCCCATGGCTGAGCATAATTCATGTAATACCTGCATCCCAAATTCTGCATGCTCACGTGCAATCACACACTATAGAGATCACACTTTAACTGTGCCGATCTGTTTATTGATAACACCAAGTTTGCCTAATATTTATTTATGTGTTATGTGCCGCATACATTGCTGTCTTTGCAATGCTTTCTGCTAATTATATCTCCACGGGTATGATTCATTGCCATTTCGCACTTTCCCAAGGATGCTTCAGGAGGGATCTAGTAGCAGCTAGTTTTTTGGTTCCTTTGTTGTTTTTTTTGTTTATGTTGTTTGTTTTTTTACTTGTTGTTTACTTATTTCTATTAATATGAGTATATGTTACCTTTCTCTCTGTGCACCACCCCACCCCTCAGTCCTGTTTAGCTTTACAATGTATATAAAAGCTCAGTAATCAATAAATGATCAAGGTATGGGAATCAAGGGAGGCTCTATAAAGCCTAACTTGGAAAAGAAAATCTGTTAAGCACAACTGTGGCAGCCAGAAACTATTTATAATAGCCATGATGCTGAACAGGACAAGGGGGAAAAATTATAATAATAATAATAAAAATAAAAAGATCTAGCTATTAAAAAATAATAATAATAAAGAATTTTATTATTAAGCAATGAAAATGACAGGACTTGAAGAACAATCCCTTGACTTTCGCATTGAAAAATAACATGTCAAAACAATATGTTACTGTCAGGAAATTAAATGTTTGGCCAAGGAGCAACTGAAAGGTCCTCATTGATAGTCCATAAGAAAGGAAAGACAATGACAAGTTCTGGAAGGTGAGACCATCTATGAATCGTATACTTAGTGGACTTAGTGAAGGTGGGACCGGAATGTGTCTCAATTGATGAGCAGATGATCACATACATACACTGTTCTGACAGTATCCACCATCAAAGCCCCATTCAGTTGGCATAAAGAACATTGTTATTGCATAAGTGAATGGAATGGTGCTGGACTTTGAGGTCTACCAAGGTGCAAAGACATTTAAGTCACAAACTCAAGATTCTGAGGGATTGGGTTTGGGAGCCTTTTTTATCAAACGATAGTCTCAAACTGTAAACTCAAAAGTGTACTGTGATCGATTCTTCATTAACATACCAGCTGTCGAAGATATGTTGAAAAAGCAGATGACTTGGACAGTGATGAAGAACCAGGTCAACAAAGCAATGACCTAAGCTGGTTGGTCTGTTCTTGTAAAGGTGTAAAATATTTGTAAAGCCATTTTCTTAATTGTTGCCTAATGTACCTACTCGTTTCCACTTTTAACAATTTGTTTCAAAGCCAGCAAGTCTATTCTGAAAGGACAGACTTTTTTTCGCTGATGTTTTTCACAGTTATTGTTAAAAAAGCCAAATTGTTTGCGTGTATCTCCTGCTGTGGGGATAAAAATACTATTAACTGTAAAACAAAACCTTTTATCCCTAATATTTTTTTAATCAACATCTATAGTCTTTGAGGTTTTAAAAATTGGCTGATAATTTTAAATTCTTGCAGTGCTAACAGGACAGTAGCAGAACTTGATTGTCCTTTAGAAAGTTTTGACAGAACACCTTTGGAATTAATTAGATCAGAGACTAGAAGCCAGACCTCACACATTTGATTTTGAAAGATATAATCCTTAATGTTGTGGAAAGCTTACTCAGAAGTGTTACAGCTATTATACCTGTAAAGGTTAAATTAACTATAACTACTAATATACACAGTGAAAACATAATATGTAATGGTGCTTAACCGTGTGTAGATATGTGAAATGTGAAAAAGCTAAATTGTGAAACTGCATAAACTGCATAAGCATACATATTACTTCATACTAAAAATAAAAATTTGCTGCAATACCACACAATCCTGGTAAATTACTTAGGGATTCACAATAGATTTTATCTTACCAAACTTAAAGTATTCTAAAAAGCAAATTGAAAGATTCTTTAATGCTAAAGTCTGAAAAACAGCAAATTTGCTGCGATAAGTTTAGCCTTCCTGTTAACCTATTTGAAACCCACTTAAAAGTCTTCAGTTGATCCAAAACGCTGCAACAAGAGATCTGATACAACCCATTTCTCATGTTTATAAGTAACAATCTGAGTCAAAAAGGATATTCTTCCTAAGGAAATAGTCTCTCTTTAAATGGTTTTCCACAAGCTTTGTGTTTCCTCTGTTGGTTGTCCTGACCAACGAACATCGTGTAGAGGCATGAAAAAAGAAAGGATCAGTGTCTCTCCAGAATGTGCTATTTACAGTTGTTTTTTTTATCTACCTTTGACTGGACTAATGTGACTGGACCAGAATTGCTCCACATTGCCACATTGTAATCTAAACTCCGAAAGTTTTTTGAGCTAATTTCCGATTTATCTAAGAGATCTCCAGAACACCGGAGGCTGCTCACTTTTCCTGGCAGGGCAAAAGTGCATGTGGATGGCACCGAGAATGCAAACAAAGGCAGGGTAGGGCTACAAGTTAAGCTAAAGGTTACCCCAGATTGGCTGCCCTCACCAAGCAATTTCCATGTTGATTCTCTGGAAAACATGAAACATGGCTTTCCATGACCAATAATAAATTGATTATAAAACATAAAGGTCATGTTTTTCACTGAAACATGGCTCAACATTACCTTTCTGAACAATCTTATTCAGTTAGCAGGAGACCATTCTCAAGCAAACAGGATGGCAGACGACTCCAACAAGACCAAACATGGAGGTTTGTGCATTTATCTCAGCAAAAATTGGTGCACAGACTCTGCTACTACCGAGAGACAATGCTCAACTAAAGTGGAATTTATAATTGTCCGATACAGACCTTATTGACCATGTTTATTTGAAACTGGCTGGAGCATTGAAGGGAACACCTCTCTTATATTGGAAAATCAGACCATCTCTTCCTTTTCGTCACACATTGGTACTCACCCGTTATGCAATGTGTGAAACCTACTGTGAGGACAATAAAAGGGTAGCCAGAAGGGACAGATCCTGTGCTCCAGGACTAGTTAAAAACACGGATTCATTCAAACAGATATAGAACAGTGTGCATTATCAGTACTGGATCACATTTCCTCCAATATGTAGTGTCATCACCCATAGACAGATGACCATGTATCCCAACCAGAAGCCTTGGATAACTCAGGATGACTGTCTCCTGCTGAAGGCACTGAACATCGTCTTCAGATCAGGGAATACATAGGTGGCATCAAAACCACCTACATTGTTCCGATACTTACAAATTACAACAAATTAAAACTGAATGCCTACTTCCGGTAGCCCTCACCCTCATCACAAGGTACTTCAAGAGGTTGGTCCTAGAACACCTTCAATCCTGTAATATTCCCCGACCCCGAACATTTTGCATACTGCCCGAACAGGAGCACAGAGAATGACATCTCTGTGGCGCTGTCCTCCCACACATGGACAATATAAACACCTTCGCCAGGGATTCTGTTCATTTACTTTGGTTCAGTATTTAACACATTTATCCCTCAAAACGTATTAAAAAACTCAAAGACTTAGGCATCAGTTCTCATGTGCAACTGGTTACTGGAGTTCTTGACAAGCCGACTATAAAATATCTTGTTGGATAACCACTGCTCATTTACTATCACTACAAATGTACCTGCAAACCTATCAATGGTTCCAATACCATAATTAGGTTTGCAGATGACAGCACCGTGATAAGCCTCATAGTTTTCTACATCTTTTTCATGTTTGTTTAGTTCTTGCAGCCAGGACAGCTGCATGGGATGGGCGGACCCAGTACTACCTGTTTATAATGATTTCATAAGTGGTTACAACTATAAAAATGTATAAATATAATTTTATAGTTTATGATGTCTCCATGATTTTAATTGATTTTCTTGTTAAGTGCCCTGAGACCACCTCTGTTTTAAATTGGCACTATATAAATAAAGAGACTCTGGTTGTGTTTAAAGTCGTCTTTAAAGATTGTTTAGTCATGTAGAGCTGTTTGTAAAATTGATTTATGGTCTTATTCCTGATTCCTTCCTGATTTAGAATAATTGTTTGGCTTAACCTAATAGGGAGGATATGAACTAATCAGGTTCACTAGAAGTTTTAACAGTAAGTAAAACGGCAAAGTTGAATTATTCCAACCATTGTAGAGAAAAAAATAGCACTTTTGTGAAAAGAGTTTGAGTGTTGGTAGTGTGGTAAGCATAACTTACATCTATTTGTCCACAAAAACTACAGATGGATACAGGATTTGGAATGAAGGCTGAAATTAAAAGCATTGTTCTATATTCTGTTCTTCCTGTACTTACCTAATAGTTACATCTACTTCCCCACTTTTGTAGACTATGTTATAACCCTGAAGAAGACATATTGTAAGCCTTCTGTGTGAAGCTACCAAAGCAGGATAGATTGTGCAACGGTGAGTTAAGTTTCAGAATATAAAATGTCTAATGGTGACTAATTAAAAATTGTATATCGTCCAATTGACAGCCAAAAATTTTAAATTAAGGGGGATTTATCCAAAAGCAGAACATCGAGTCACAAAAAAAACTTTTTATTAGTAGCAACTCTAAAATATCTCAGTATTTTGACATTTCCTATTAAAGAAACCTTATTAAGTTTAATTCTTATTCCTTATGATTTACGTTGTTACATTATTATAGAAAGCTCGGGTACATGTGGTACTGAAAATAATAATATTAGCAATCTTGAATTGGTATGTTTGTGTAGGTTCATTTATATTCATAAATTAAGAGTATTACTGAAGAGTTAATTTATTCTATTACCTTAATTTACTAGGTTTCTGTGCAAAATATAAATTGTATATGTCTACTGTATCAAACACTCATATCATGGAATACCTTAAAAATGATTTATATAAATTCAGTCTTGTGACTTTTTAGTCTGTCAGAGCTGAGGCAAACCTACAATGGAAATTTATGAAGTAAAGCAAGGGCTGTGTTGATTAAAGGTAAAATAACATTAAAAAGCTGGTAACAATGCTGCTACTGGGCTGTGTCATTGGGGTCATTGATGAAAGTGTCAGCATGTGGTGTTTTTAAAAGTTTGGGTAAAACATGTTGACAGAACTGAGAAACCCTCTGAAAATCCAGAAAGAGAAAATCTGTGCAACGGTTTGTTGTTCAGCTGTTGCATCTCTGAATAGACATCTGACCCACTGTAACTCACAAACACAGACATAAAAACGTCCACAAAGCTCGCCCGAAGAAACCAAGAGAAAAGATTTTATGTTACATCAGTGCTTAGAGTATGTGTGACAGCCTGGCTGTTAGTATTCACAAAGGGACCAAAAAACAGCCATCTGTTTTTTTCAATACATTTTCACTGAATCCCACAACATTGTGAAAGATATACACATCTTTACCCAGATAAATCACTTACAAAGCTAGCACATTCACACACCATCCCAATATAAAAAAAGGTTGCTTTTTGGATACAATCATTTTATTCTGATATATTGTACTTTATCCCTAATTTTATTCAAAGTCTCTACACTTCAGAAAAGAAAACATGTTTATAACGAATCATGCCTCGAAGGGTCAGCTACTGACCAGAGATTCCGGTTTAACATGAATAGAAAATAATTAGCATGTAGTATTGGATGATGACAGATTATGCAGCTTCTTATTGTTTGAGGTAACGAGTTGGATTCTAGAGCAAAAAAATTGCACCATAGAGGAAATGAAAATCATTAATGTACTGATGACAGTGAGCATATGTGGAGTTACTGTAATTAATTTAAATCTTCAGCCAAAAGCTTCAGCCCTTGGTGTTTTAACGGAGCTTGTGAAGGTTTGATGGTTTTGGAAAGAAGCTTTTATCATAAGTCCTGGACACACAACTGTTTTGAATGTTCCTTTTAGTGAATGAAAAGAAGGCAAGATCAACGTTCTTTGCACTCCTAAGCCTGCATAATCCTTGCTGTGTCATGAGAGGCTTTATTTTGAAAAGAGGAAATAGACTGTTACATGTTTGAGTTATGTCCATAGTTTAGGAAGTGTCATTCCTGCTCCAGGACAGAGATACTTATTTATGCCTTAATGTTGCCGACCTGTAGATAAAAGGTCTAAGTCTCCACACACATTTCAGTTCATGTGTGCACCCTTTGGTATTTAAATATTTCCTAGCCGAATAAAGCAGAAAGCAGGTTGGACCAACATTATATAGAGCCAGTCTTCTTTGCTCCAAGGCATGCGTATTTTGTGTCACTAGTCCACTGCATATCAGAATACCTTGATACCCAAACATCATGGTTATTGAGGCCACCAGATTCAAAGCACATCTCCTAAAGCTCATCACCAACCAATGTAATTGCAGAATAAAAAGGTTGGGTTTTTTGGATTAGTTGCTTCTGCCTAACAGTGTCCTTTTAGCCTCTAGTCACATATTTGCATTGACATAGCTCAGATGTATTAAACTGCAAATTTATTGAAAACAAAATCCAACTATTCAGGGGATACCGGGGACTGGACCGTTACCTTGAATATAAAAGTGAACAGGTCCAAGGGGTTAGGCGTAAACAAAGTCCTGAAATGGAAACAAGGTCAATGTCTGGCTCATCAGATGTAGCAAGAGGTCCAGAGGGCAGGGCGAGGTTGAAAAACCGTGGAATGGGACGTTGTCAAAATCAGAGGTACAAAACTAGAAACGTTCGACATCTACTTGCTAACAGCTTTAAATAATCCGGCAGATAAACCGGAGTATTTATTTTTTCTAAAGAAAAATAAAAAGGTGGAATCTATGAGTGTTGAGTACAGGGGTGGAAGAAAACAAGAAACCAGCCTAGCTGCCAGACTCATGACAACAATAGACAATGTACTCTTGCACTGGCTGATTTATAAATTAAGGTTTGGTGTTTTTTCTACTTGAAAACTGGGAAGTTTGTTATTAAGTAACATTGACAGAAACAAACCAATTTTGGTTTTTGGGAAATTAGCTTAGTGGCTGATGAAGTCTATAAAATTTCAACTGTCAACCTACACAGTTAAGGTTCCAATATAGAGGGCAGGGTGCCTAAACTTTGACAAAGGACAAACTTCACATATCTAAAATCAGAGGAAATTGGAAACAAGAGATAAATTCAAAGCCCTCTGTCCTTCACAGCACCCCCAATCTGATTTCTTCCCTGGCTTTTCAATTCATACCTTTTATCCAATCTTTCTAAAAAGCTGGAAATATCTGCCGTCCCTTTCACGCCGAGCACATATCTGCATCCTCGGACCACACTCACTCCATCACAAAAAAAAGAAAAGAAATGAGACAGTTCTGTACCATCTGCTTGGGAAATGTGCACACTGCTGTCCTCACCGTCGATGAGTCATGCTTCAAATTACGGCAGCCCACTGACAAACATTACCATACCTCTGCGGTAAAATCTCATTTCCAGATTGTATCCCAGCTAAATTGCACTGGAACATCTATTCTGCAGAGACCAGCTGCTGAACGGCAAATGAAAGAAGTTAATTAAAAAATCCCCTGGCCTAGCCCTCTTCTTCCATAAAAAACACAAATAAAGTTATACATTATAAATCAATCAAAATGATTAAAATTAAAATAAAATTTGTGGAGCATAATATAAAAAAAGGTTCAAAGTATTTAAATGGTAATAATAAAAAAATCCTTGCTAGTAGACCTTTGATTGGGTTACCTGCATCCAGTTTGGACCTGCCTGATCATTTCGGAGCCTTTTTTAGAACATAGTGCGCAGGTCATCATAGCAGATTGGAGTTTGCCTTTATTTCTCCTTGCCCACATACCAGCATGCCTGATTGGACCAGTGACCCAGCCATGTTCCCCAATCAAGCTGCGGCAATTACCTGCACCTGCTGGTGTAAGAGTGCAGCCAGCGCAGCTGGGGGCTGGCAGGAGAGCACTGTCCCTCTGACTCCTGTGTGGTTTTCTTTAGTTGTAGCTCTGTCATCTAAGCAAGTGTGACCAAGGAGTGTTAATAGATTATGTTGGCTAATGTTTTGAAATATTGTTTTTAGCATACCAGTATAATAAACTGCTAAATCACCGAGTTATAAAGCTGATCCCTTTAAATCATTTAACCACATTCTACCCACATACATTTTTTTGAGACATGCTAAAGGAAATTACATCATGTTTGTAGGTCAGAGGGAGAAGATGATTTCAAAATATAAATCTGAAAAGTAAATGTTTCAGATCCACGTTTTACTGCAATTCCGGCTGCAAGTCTGCATTTTGAACGTGTAACTCTAAATCTGAACATTTAGGACGCTAGACATGTTAAATCTGGACGTAAAAAACTGCTAAAACGAGCATTAATATAGCATTAAAGATTAAAAGATAAAGCTTCCTTCATACTCTTGTGATAATATTTTATGTTCCCATTGCTCAACAAGTGTAGTCTGAAATATAAACCTATATGGTCCCCAATTACAGGCTTTAAAGGTCAAATTATACAATGTGTCTATGCTTATGTTTTGGCTGCACAACAGAATTAGATTTTTTGAAGGACTTGACTTGACAGAAGAGGTAACTTACACATTTGATTCTGGTGTGTCGATCTGGGAGCCGTCTCAAGGTTGCAGAAAACCAGCGCTAGGTTCCTAGAGTTTCCCATCTTGGATTTAACCTTACTTCTGTAGTTTTGGCTGACTGTTTATGGTCACTGTGATATGGTATTCCAACCTCCAGTCTTTTAGGCTGTCAAACCATTATTTTTCCTAAAGAACCACCGAAGCAAATGGTACACAATCGTGAAGTGGAATGAAATTTATCGGATGTGTCAAACTTTTTTAACAAATAAGCAACTGAGAAGTGGGACATTAATTGAATGTTCTTCAAGTGTTAGAAGGCCAACTTTGTTGTTGTCTCTCTGTGTCTCTATATTTTCAGGTCCATCAGTCAGATTGTTGGGCTGTTTAGTAGTTTCTGGGTGTACAAGCTAAAGCTATGTCCTAATATTGGTGCACAGCTAGAAGACCCTTCAAAACTGTTTAAGTGGCGACCAAAACAATGTAACAAACAAAATAAAGAGCAGGGTTCAAATTCACATGCAAAATCAACACTAACATTACTTGCCTGACTTCTGCTTGTCATTGAAGAAAACATCTGTTCATCTGCCTGATTTTGTTCTTGTTGTCCTGCATTCCCACAGCAAGCTTCTGCCTCTAAGTTTCTACATTAATAATGGTTTTAGAGAAAAAGGAAGCTGAATATAAATGAACAGCACACTTTTCAGTTTCCCATATTCCATGTTTTTATTACAGTTTAATATTTCTTTAAACATAAATTAAAGGTACTGAGTGCCTCGCAATCTTTGTGCTATTGTAACCTGAGAATTTCCCCACTGTGAGACTAATAAAAGATTATCTTATCTTATCTTATCTTGTCTTGATTCTCGTCTTATATTTTTTCTATAGGAGTCTCTCTCACCTATCAGAAATGATCGATATATTAAACTGTACCTATTGCTTTTTTTATTATTATTACTTTTTCTGTATTAGTGTCATAGAAAAAAATTATCTTTCAGACTCAAAGTTCTCTCGTCTTTTCCTCAGCCAACTGGGGTTTCAGCAGCTCATCTGACCAGATACCTGAGACGGTTTATGTTTAATGCAACCTTAAGCTGCAGAGGTCGGCCAGGAGTTTCCCTGGCAGGAGGCTCGTTACAACACATAAAAGTCCAGCGTCCTTAAGGGTTGAAAGTCAAAACTTTTGCACAATGAATACATTTTTTGCCAAATAATCTGACCTCCTGTCTCGGGGTCATTTAAAATTTGGTTAAAACAGCTTTAACTGTCTCTGACTGTCTGGGAGAAGAAAACAAGCAACAATTTACAAGACCCTCTTTTC
>JAVLVB010000103.1:1439093-1466139 GCA_032876305.1 Orestias chungarensis | reverse complement strand
TGTGTGTGTGTGTGTGTGTGTGTGTGTGTGTGTGTGTGTGTGTGTGTGTGTGTGTGTGTGTGTGTGTGTGTGTGTGTGTGTGTGTGTGTGTGTGTGTGCTTGGCTGAGCTGTCTTTTACATATTTTTGTACACAGGACAAAAATGTTGAAATGTTTCAGCATGTTTATCCTTCTGTGCAGATCTGTTTGGACAGATGAGTGTCCTTCTAGCTCTCTGGGAGTCATTTTTGTGACAAAGCAGAAAAACACAGTGTGAGATTAGGTTAGATCGACACTCTTCGAAGCAGCAAACCTCACTGCGGCTGCTGTTCTGCTTTTTAAGAGGACAAGTCAAAGGTAGTCAAAAGCAGTTAGCAGTTTAGTACGTGTTTTAAAAGGATCAGTAAACTTTCTTTTTGTTGTCGCAATAAAACTGTTTTTTTATATATATATGCATCTGTCTAATAATTTGGTACACTGTAAAAGAAAATGAATAAACCATAAACCCAGTCTGAGTTGGGCCCATTAAAAAGTATTTACTCTTTGAGTTGGTTTTTAAAAGTCAATCATAGGCAACAAAATCTGCTTTTTGTTCAAAAATGTTCATTTAGAAGGGAAATCCCGAATTCTACAAAATAATCAGGAATAAAATAAACTATTTAACATAAAACAGACATTGGCATTAATATTTCTCCCTGTCAGGTTATTTAGTAGAAACTCTTTTGGCTGCAGTCCCGGTGTGCAGTCTGTGTGGACACAGGTTTTAATCGGGCTTGAACATCTGGATCTCGCAGTTTTCCTCCAGCCACCATTAAATTATCTCTGAGATTTATGTCTTTGCTTTGACTAGGCTACCTGAAATTTGCAAATATCACAATGTGTCAGTTGGAATGCGTTTTATAAAACTTTAGGTTTATATCAATTAGCCTGACCATTAATTATTGATATGTCAGATTCTTTTTACATATTTCATGCCCGCCTGATTCAAAACTACCAATAAAATACACAAAATGTGGAAACTAAACAGATATACATACTGTTTAGTTCATATTTGTGTAGCCGGGACACATATAGCCAGAAAGTAATGCGATATAGGGCAGCATGTTAATTACCAAAGCTCTTGGATCATTGCCTGGATTCATTTTTTCTGGCTTACAAACAATATCCAGGGATTTTTTTTTCTTTTATCTGATTTTTTTATATTATTTTAGCCAGGTACTTTTGAAAGATCAGAACTTTTTAGAGGTAGTGTGCCAAGATGACTGAGCACATTTCGACAGGTTTTATCTGTGAGGAGGTAAAGCTTGGTGTCTCTTTTAACGCCAGACAGTCTGATTTATAAAAAAAAAAAATTGTAACATGTTTCAGGTAAGTATTTCCCAGGGCAAATACCGTCCTCTGTTTTAAGCCTTCACTTATTTTACATTAAACATTCATTATTGTCTTTTAACCTTGTGATTACACTTACAATTCGATGAGGGTATTTTGTTCAAACCAAAGTGTGAACCAAACATAATATCTGTACTCTGGCAGCCCTGCTTCTGTTATATTTTCTGAGCTTAGCAGTGTGAAGGTCTCTTAATATTTGATGTTGTCTTACCACCGGTTATACTTCGCACTGTCACACTGTTTTTAATGCACCTGGAGTCTGCACCAAACTATATGCCTATAAAGGACGTTGATTAAAGATGAAACGATGGCAACCGCATTTTCCCTCCACTTAAATATTGCCTCTCTGTCCTTTAAGTTAATACCATACGGGCCCTGCTATTTTGGCCCTACCTTCAAACCTGAAGACTGTGAGGCTGGATAAGAGATGAGCTTCAGATGGAGAAAGCTTTACAGAGACTGGCAGCTGCTCAGTCAGAAAGCCACTGACAGATTGGAGCCTTCTGCTCAATACTGCATTACCTTCGTGAATTATCTCACCTTCTCTCTTCTCCAGCCCACCCCCTCGTCACCCATTTGTCAGTGTAAATCCTCTTTTTCCATTTCTTTTGGGCCTCTCTTCCTAGCCGCCTTATATTCATCTCATGGTATCGTCTATTCTGCTTTGCTGTCTGACACTTTCCCATTAACTCTGTATAGTTTGAATTCACATCCTGTATTCCTCTCAATTCTGCTTTCTTCTCTATTCAGCTTCCTGCTGCCTCTTGGTAAATGAAGAGAAAACCTTCCCTTTTTCTGTATTGATTTCTCGTTTTTCCTGGTTTTCATTAACTTCTCACCAAAATGTGTCTATGTTTCCTTTTATAGTTTATTTTTCACCTTTTGGAACCAGCAAATTTTGCTCAAAGTGGAGCCCACCTTCTCTTGCAAACTAATTTCAATGAAAACTACGCTGAAAACAAACATGACTTGAGGACAAAAGGATTAGATTGATCCTGAATAAAAGGTTTGCTTGATTTATTTTTGTTGTTGTTTTTTTTGTCGTAAGGACTTTTATATTCGTTTACAATTGCAGACAGAATTTGAATTTGAAAACGACTTTTTCTAAAAATCGTCTTAAAATATAAATTTTTATGTTTTTAAAATTGTGTACTTTACCTTTTTAATGCTCAGACCTTGAAATACAACTTCTTTTAAGGTATGAAATGTTAAATTGTAATTTGGGTTTAGGAATACTAATAAATGTTTCTACCCATTAAAAAAAAACGAACCCCTTTTCCTATGCTGTTCCGGTTGTCATCTTATCTTGGGTAGCCAATCATTGCGCTATATGAGGTGGAAGAGGCTGGCGGCTGCTAGATGCTACTGGGGACAGACTGCATCAGGTGGAAGAGCCGTTTTAAGTGGAAAGCACAGAACTGGCCAGGTATTGATGGACAGTTAGGAACCTACTACTTAGGCACGAAGCATTTACAGCCAACGCTTTGGAATCAAACCCCTAAACTTTTGCTGCGGGGCCGTTAATTAGGATGTTCTGAATATGGTGAACAAAAGCTGCTAGGTCTGTGATTGGTAGTTCTCTTATTGAAGTTTGAACCTGCTAAGTTAATAACTAATTTTCTTAATAACTGTGTACCAATTTTGTAGCATTCAAATTTGAAATTTTTAGCATTTCAAAGGTTTATGTAGATGCTATCATGGCAGGTTTGCTCTCCCGTAATCAAGTCCAGAAAAATAACTCAAGACATAAAAAATAATGTAAAAACATTTGAACTTAATAACTGTTGACTAAACGCCACGGGTGTAAAAACACTTTAGAAAAATACTGGAATTTATTATTACTGTATTACGTGGTCTCTTGCAATCAGGCAGGTTGCAGGTTCAATTCCAGCTGCCCCGTGTCACATTTCGATTTATCTCCTGGGCAAGGCACTTAACCCCAAGTTACCAACCAGAGCATGTACTGGTGGTTAATGTAGCTTCTGTGTACTTTGACCGGTCAGGTTGATTCGAAAAGCCCTATATAAGCAAATCCCATTTACCATTACAGAAAAACAGTTTGATTATTAATATAAATTGTTAAGTATGTGTTTGTGTTTATGCTTTATTTGTTTATATGTCTAATTTACCATTTTTCCACCACATACAACGTGTGAGGACCCACTGTTTCTTAGGAAAAGGCCCCATAAAACAACATGGTTTGGGGTAATTTTAGTTTGAAGGTGTTCGGGAAACTGCTCTGGGTTAGGCTATAGAAATGGATGAAGTATACAGTACAGTATACCATGTCAGTAAATGCAAAGTAGATGTAAACTTAAAAAGACATAATGCCTGTGTGTATACTTGCATATATTGCATATAGTGTTCCATTCATCATTTCTAACAAAAGGAGGTCATTAGTGGAAAGAAAGGACTCGGTCGCGAAACTCCGATAACCCTGACCAGAGCTGCACCATTTCTCTCTTCTTCATTGTCGGATGTTCATCAGTTTTTTATTGGCAGGCTGCAAAATCATGTTGACCCAACCCCCCAAAAAAGTTGACGCACAGTGATCAGCTCCAACCTAGACGGTCTACTGCAGTGGTTGAGATATTATTGTTTGGAGTTAGCCAGCCTTCGCTCATGCAATGTAAATTACAGACCAGTCTGCTGTCAATCCAATCGCTTGTGCCCTCATACTGAAGAGGTTATGGAAAATGGATAAAAGCAGCACAGAGGAAGGATCTGTTAGTGGAGATGAATCTGGCTCGGATGGACGGGGGCAAACTGCTAGCAGTTGGATTGGAGTTCAAGAATAAGTGTGTTCACCTCCTAACTGCCATACACACCAAACATTGGTACGTGAAAAGATTCATTTTCATTTTCAGGGGTTTTGGTTGAACAAAGGTCAACATACCTTTTCTACGGAAATGTGCTCCTGAGTAAAAGAAATGTTAACAAGCAATCTGCAACATTTTGGAAATTAAAAAAACACCATTAATGTTTTGTTTTTCTTTTATTGTCAGTGTATTCAATTCAGTTTATATACATTGAACCAATTACAACACCTGTTGTCTCAAGAGACTTTAGAAGACGTCTTTCTTGGTGTGTCTCCATGGATAAATTATAGTATGATAAGTCATATTCTCTTTTTTTGTTTGTTTTTTTGGTGCATGAAGGCCTATCTACAAATGATTCCACGTTCATTCCACACTACTTAGAAATGACATTTTATAGTAGAGACAAACTTTGTTCGGACAAGACTATGAACGATTTAAATTAGGACCAGAGTATAAGCTCTCCTGAACGTGATGTGAAATACACGCCATCATCCTTCACTCCTAACTGTGACCCAGACTTCTATCTCATCTGTTACGCTTATGTTCAGCCTGAGATTGTACTTTGATGATAAGTATAATTATAATCAGTGTGCTATTTATAATAGATTAAAAGGATTTTGAAACTCATTAAAGTGTAATTATTTTTGTCTTATTTTTAAATGTTTTATTTGTATGTTTTGCTTTTGTGGAGTTCTTCCTGTATTCAGAGTCTAATTCAATCACTTCACCAGTTTAATTAGCCTTATACGAGAGGCACATCAAATAATTCTGCTCCTTTGGTTTTATCCCATTAAATTGTTGAGCTCCATTTCATCAGTTGATTGCATTCCACACAAATTTGCAAGTTAACATTTTTCTGGGCATGTTCATTTTAATTTGTTCTTATATTCATATTTCCTTCTCACTATACTTACATCTAGAATGTATGAACCCAACTTGAGCATTGGAATGAGCCTTTTAGCTTTTTAATTTCTGCTTTCATAGCTATGGGACTGTATTGTTTGATTAGAAATCCAAACGCAATAATGTTCCACACAGTCTTAGGCTGTTGGCTGTAATGTTGCATGAAACTCTTTTAGCATTTTGACAGGGTTCATTTTTACTCTAATTGCATGCCTTTTTAAGCTTGTTCATAGATTTAGGCTACATTTACACAGCAGGTCTTAGTTTTTGTCCATTTGGTCGTTCAAACTACCAATACATGTCAAGAGGCGAAGCTTCTGTGACCCCAAAGTGACATGCATGCACAGAACAAGAATATCTTCTTAAGCAATGGGATCTGACAGTATTGACACACAATCGTTACAAGACAGAGCTCAGATGAATTAATGGCACAATTTCAGATTTTTTTTTTTGTGAGTGTGTGTGAAAATATCAGAATTGGATCATTCACACTGCTGTGAAAAAGTTGGATGTGGGTCACATTTGCCAACTGTGGAAAAATAACTGTATTGACACTGAATACTGTAAGTATTCAGTGTTAAAGAGAGAGTTTGTCTCTCCCTCCAGGACTGTCAGATGCGAGGATTTTTCAGAAAATCACTGGGATTGAAGTTTTGACTAAAACAGCTTAAGAGAAGCTGATTATCAAGAATCAGTTTATTTAGATGGTGCCAATTTACAACAGATGTCTCAAGGCACTTTACAAGAAAATAAGTTAAAATCATAGATGCATCATTACAAATCAGTTTAAAAAAGTTTCCAATCTAAGGAACCCCAGCAGACTCATGGAGTCATTAACTTGCAGCATTCACTCCTCTGGAATCAGCAGACCTGCATTCCTCTCAATTCTGCATATGATGTTGATTATTTGACCCATTTTGAAGGAGCTTGAAATGCCTCATAAATAATCTGCAAACATTTCAGTCTTTAGATGTTCAAACCTTAAAGGTGCAAAAACAGGAATATGCTAGTTAAATTTTTTTGATGAGCATTGTAGTTAAAGTCATGAAGAATCCAGCGAACTCTAAAGATACCAGTTTAAGAGGTTTTAAAGTGGGAAGGTGGGATTACAGCCAAAGTTATTTTAAACAGCCTTTTTTTACCCCACCCCCCCACCCCCACACACACACCAGGTTGCTCATCTGGTAACCGGACAATTGCTTTGCATCTTTTAAGGCTGTTTTCTTACTATTCTTGTTTGCTGAGAGCAAGTATTTAAACAGGCATTTATTGTCTGTTTTTGACTTGAGCGCTTTGTGTTTGACATCAATGGAAAACTTTGTTGAGTCATTTACAGATATGCAAAATGTTAATCTGAGCTGTGGACATCAGTGACTTGCTCTTGTTTTTACATGGCTAGTCACCTTTATTCGAACTATGTATATATGTTCACAAATGTTTCACTATTTTGTGTTGGTGTGTATAAAAAACAGTTAAATGTGATTTTTATTCAAAATACATCAAAATCGTTCAAGGATAATGAAACCTTTTTAGGGAAGTGTAAGGGAGTGTAAACACATTCTCAACTTACATTTAAGAAAAACCAAAATCAATCTGGCAACGTGTTCTTTTCTGTGTAATACATGAATTTTATACTATGGCCAGCCTCCTAAGAAGTAAACTATTTAGGTTTGAACTGAGTTTAGAGAAAAGCAGAAGTTGAGCTGTATTTGTAAATCAAACCTTCCCTTTATGAGGTCATTCACATCCTTTTAGGAGACAGAATTACACTCCTCTCCTGAGCGCTCACTTCACCCTTCCACCCCCCCAACCTGGACCTTTTTGTATCCACATTTTCCATCATTCTAATCGATTGTGGCCAAAATCTCATAACTTGCTTCACTGAAGACATGTTGCTCGGCTGACTGCAGCTCTCCATTAAAGCCCTAAGAGGGCAACGGGGACACAGAAACTCCGGATTCTCAAAAGTATATTGATTTTTCACTCTAATTAAACAGCTATGACTTCTGAAACACATCGGGGCTGTTTTGGATCAGCTTTTCTCTCATTCAGTGCGACTGAATTCAAACTAAAGTGCTTTTAAATTAAAATAACAATAACTTCTTAAGGGGTGCGTTCCAATTTTCTTTGTGCAAGAACAATAAACAAAAAAGCTTAGGGGTCAAGAACACAGTCTTTGGCAATAGGTAAGTCAAATCTCTATGAAGAAAAATGGGTTTTACTGAACAAACACCAGTAATTGAAGTCGCTTTAGGAGAAAATTATATATCAATAGAGAGCAAGAAAGGTCTTTGGGTTTATAAAGGTGAAGGAAGAAGGGCCACTTCTCTGTGTCAAAGGCATCATTTAGTCTGATAGAAAAAAAAAATGTGTGCCTTTACACAGAAATCTGCTCTTATTGCAGCTTTAATACTTAGTGGCTGTACGGCTCACTAGGCTTAAATGGCTTTTTCACTGGCAAGGTTAAAGATTTGATTCACAGCAGAGCCACTGAGAACTCAAATACTTACAGATTCAGGTATACAGATTGGAAGGATTTACTGAAAACGTGATGATTGCTCTTTTCTTAGCGTTCATTTCATCCTCCTTTTATTGCCAGAAACATTTGTTTACAAATGTAAAATAAAATATACCAGAGTTCAAAAGAGGACAAATTGTTGTAGCACGTCTTGCTGGCGCATCTGTGACCAAGACAGTAAGTCTTTGTGATGTAGCAAGAGCCACGGTATCCAGGGTTATGTCAGCATACCACTAGGCCTGTCGCAATAAACGATAGATCGATTAATCGTACGATAATTAAAATGAGTTTGATCATTTTCACTTATCGTCTTTATCGCTTTTAACAACCTTTTCCTATTTCGACACTAGATGAAAAAAAGTTTTAACTCCGGTGTTCTCCACTCGCCCCTCCCTTTCTCATTTTCTCAGCGTGAAGGAGGAGTAAACTAATAAATCATGGAGGTGCGCTGTTTTGTACTTCTCCAGCGTTTTAGCTGATTTAGCATGCTTAAGAAACACTAGCTGATATCGGGACAAACCTCAAAATGGAACTGGTTACAAAGCTGAACGTAACTGCACCAGTGTGGGAGCATTTTGGAGCATTTTGGAGGCGAATCGCTGGACCTTTGCAAGCTTTTATTCCGTCGAGTCGCGTTTCCCCGCCAGATACTGTTTCTTTTTGCCGCGCCGCTTCGCTTCTTTCCGCCCACGCGGTAAAACGGTAGCAACGAAGAGCGGCAATACAACCAACTTGTACATGCACCAAAAGAGCAACCATCCAATTCAGTTTTCTCAGCCGGGCAAAAAAGGTAGGCCGTCTCCGTCTTCAAGTTCCCGACAGTCCACTATCAGTGAAGCAATTAATCGACAGGAAACCTACAAAAGGGACGGTGCAAAGTAGTGCGTGCTCACAGACAGTGTAGTTTGCTTAATTGCTACAGAAATGTTGCCCTTTAATATTATTGAAAAGCCGTCACTTCAAAAAAAAACAGTACGAAACACTCGGGAAAACATACATATCACAGACTGCAATTGGCATACATCACTTTTTTGGTTGAATGTAGTTATTTGTGCATTTTTTGTTACCAGACACTGAGAGTCCATTTATTTATGTTTTTGGTGGTTTTGTTTATTTTGTTTACCAGTTTCAGATTTAAGTGTACAAATGAAAAAAAAGTTTATTGATCTTTGACAGGACATAGTTGCAATATTATGTCATTATCATTGTATCAATTTAAAATGGTCTCCAACAATATTATCGTTTATCGCAATAATTTCTGATACAATCAGCAAAATCTGTGATCGTGACAGGTCTACATACCACCAAGAAGGACGAACCACATCCAACAAGATTAACTGTGGACAGAAGAGGAAGCTGTCCAAAAGGGATGTTGCTGAGTTGGTCCTAACAAAGCACTGGCCCTAGTGTGGTTGTCTACAGTTGGTTTGGTGGGTTAATGAAACACAACGCTAAGACTGGGACTTCAATACGTTATGGAAAGAATAACAGAATAATTTAAAAGAACAGTCGGTTTAAGTTTAAACATTCCAACATGAAACTGAGAGGATGTGGGAGTCATGTCCTCTGAATCCATTCAGCCAGATGAGATGCAAAACCCAGAAACAATCTGTTCGCTATGAACATTAATGCCGGGTTGACACAATGATGCATGTTCCTGTGATGGATTGTAATACATCTGTGAAATTCTACTTACTGCTTCTAAGTACAAAAGGTTTTATGTGAGGTATTATCCCATGCCTCAATGTCTTTGTACCCACTAAGTTTCTTTTTTGTCCAAAGCATCCGAAGAGAGTACCAACCAAAACTTTCCCCCGAGATCCAGAGGGGTGATTAGAAGAAAAAGAGAATGAGATGAAGGGACTTGGACTCATTTAAATTGCCCTAAGAGTCAGCACATACAGTATATTGCAGGTGTGAATTAATCATACAAAAGGAGAAGGCTCAAAGCACTTCAGAAGACAGGGTGAGTCAGTTTATGTTTGATAATTATGTAGATTGATAACATGCTTTCCCTCCGCTAGAACGGCCACCTGAGAGATATTACCACACTGTAGAAGAAAGCAGGGCAAGCTCATTATGAGTTCTTAGTGAGTTATTTCTCTGGTGAAAATGGAAGCTTACACCCTTCTAAAAAGATGGACCCAGTTAATTTGGGATATTTTTAGCAAATCGGATGTAAATGATGCCAAATTAAACAAAGCTTTTTTACTTTTTCTTTTTTGTTGTTTTCTATTGAGGGTTTTTCTAATAAAAATGTCCTGATAAGAAATTTAGAGTCAATTAAGAACCTGCATTGACTAATACTTCATTTAAGAGTATTGCGTTATATATGTTTGTAAACTCTTAAGCTTTAGCACAGCAAGATCACAGTAGACAATTTTACGTTCATTTTTTTCTGAGAGGATCACACCGCCAGTGTAATGAATAACCATGTCTTTGGATAAATTCACAGGTGAAAATAAGAACAAAATTAGATTTATTTTTATTCATTTTTTCTAATATGTGGCAAAAAAACATTGACATTTTACCATTTTCAAACGCGGTGCAAATTCAGTCTCAACTGAATATATTTAATTTTATCAGACATTAACATATTTGATGTGACACTCATAAATGACAGCACATTTTCCAATAAACTCTTACAGCTCAGGGATTTGAAATATTTGGACACTGTTGTTCCTTTCAAAGTCAGAACGGTTAAAATGAGAGAAAAGGAACGAAGGAGGACACACAACTCAAGAAAAAGAGCCCAATGGAAAAGATGCAAGTCTAAGTTACAGTTTACACAGTTTACAATGTTCAACCTCCAAAAACTGCAGAAACAACTAGTATCCTCCTTGCTACCATAAACCGAGAACCTAACCCTCCAGTTTCTCTGAACTTAAAACTAATTTATCCATGTTAGTGTAATGACTTTACAAGTTTTTCTAATAACATTCAAATCATAAAGAAATGCTACCACATCTATTGTTGGCACATTTTACATCTGTCACTGACAAAACACTCAAAGGGATCATGCACAGTCTGAGTCCATTCACTTGATTCATAAGAATTTGAGCAGAGCAGATTGTTACCACGACTCACTCACCAAGACAACATCTCACTTCAGACTGGAACACCTCAAGAGCTCCTAAAAATTCCTTTCGTTAGACCTCTTCTAACAAAGACACGCCTACCTGCTCTAGTACATTGAGGTGCACAGGAGGCACCATGTTTTCGTCCTAAGAGGAAGTCATGAAAGTTTTGAAGGATTCTGATTGGCTGATATAGGTTTTACTTTTGCGGTACGCTGCTCTCTGTCCGTTTGGCATGTTCAAAACAAACTGTCACGGTTATCCTCCCCCTGCCAACCCTATTTTAACTGTTTCTTTTGTTTCTATTATACTTATATTAATGTAATACACTAACATTTGCAAACATACCATAAACTTCCTCTACTAAAGTAATGTTATAATCTGTTATAGACTGGGAATATTTAGTTTTATCCATAAATCATATCAAACGTTTAACACATAAGTAAATATGATCTTTGGTTTAACTTTTCTTTGCATTGTTTTAGATCAGTGCTGGTTCTTTTGGCATTCTCAAAACAGCAAACACTCAGTTGACCAACCAAACATTTTCTTGACTAAGGAAGGATACTAGTATAAAACTTTACTCAGATATATAGATTGACAATTAAACCCCTACATAAAAATACTTGCATGGATCTTCCTGCAACGACACAACAGTGCTTGCCACTGAACTAGAAGGTCTTACTAGAATAACTCTGCTTAACCCTTGAAGACCTGCACATAGAATAACATTTAAAAAAGTTTAAGCTTTTAGATGGTTATGAAGGAGTATTTTAAATGTAAAAATGTTTACATATGTTTTTGTTTAAAGTTTTGTAAAAAATGTAATATACATTACATGAATAGGATGGCAGACTTCCACATCTATTCATTTTCTTTCTCAAAAAAACATGAAAGAATGTTTGTAACTGAGTAAAAGAGCTGGATGTTTCAATTCCAACACTGATTGCTTATCATTTTGCCTCTGATCAATACAAATTATGAATATTGCAAAACATGCCATCATGGTAAACATACGTGAAGATATGAGAGTTCTCACCAATTTGAAGCAACTTGGATGTCGCTTGTCTATCATATATTATTTGAAATTTGAAAAACAAATTTAGGACACTGGGTGTAGGGCGAAGTGTTGGATCTTACTGCTAGTACCTATTCACACCAACGTATTTTGCTCACCCTTCACACCATTTCCCATTTCTGACAAAATGCTAGACACTGTGATTTAATAAAGGATTGGGGCCAACATGGGAAAATAGCAATAATCTAGTTAACCTCTTGCTACACATTACAAGAAACAAAGTTTGACAGACTAGAGCAACAAATTGTTTGTGATACGTATCACATATTAAGTAAATATAAAAAAGCACTATGGAAAATTCAATAGCCATCATAAACTGAACTGGTTTTGGGTTTAAAAATAAACAAAAGAAAGTCAAAACTGTACTTTCTTTTTGTTCCTGGTTTTTCGTTGAAAAATGTGTTTGCTGTCGTCTTTGCATTTTGTCTCACAAAAAGTGATAAGTTTCACTACCTCTGCCATTACAACAGCATTTGCTTGTCAGAGCTTAGTTCTCCTTGGGAAGCCCCATTTGCTGAGGCGTCATTGAAACCAGTGTTTCCACAGCTTGACTTCAAGGACATAGGCCAGACATGGGCGAACTACGGCCCCCGGGCCATATACGGCCCGTTATGCTTTCTAATCCAGCCCGCCGAACTCATTGTAGTAGAAACCCATAGATGTGTAAAAACCTAATTCATTTCCCTTTCCCCTGCAATACCCTCGTTTCTTCATAAGTTGGCGCACTATTCTAGACACGTTGGTGTGTAACTTTCTATGGGGTGATTTTTGTGCCACCAGGTTTTCGCGCATAGACCTATATGAAGGAGCAATAATTGTAAGCGTGTGCTCGCTCAAAGGTGCTCGGACACGCGCTCAACTTTGACAAAATGCTCGCCGGCTCAGCTCAGCTCACTCTGCTTGCGCTTGGCTCTGTGTCTGTGCTCGCAACTGTACATTATATGAACATGAGCCGCGATCCCAGTTAATGAAAGACTGGTCTTTTTTATCCAATTAAATAATTCCTTCCAAATACATAAAGTTGATTCATACTCTCAGATTCATACTGTCAGAGTTGAGCGCATGTCCGAGCAACTTTGAGCAAGCGCGGCCACCTGAGATTCATACACACACATTTACAATTATTGCTACTTCAGATAGCTCTGTGCCCACAAACCTGGTGGCACCATGACTTTCCAGCTCCTTTTTGGAAAGGGGAAGGGAAATCACTTATTAAGACTAAAGAAATGGAAAAATGGCAACAACAAAAAAAAGGTGGAATGAAGATAAGAAAGGAAGAAGATTATATACAGTAAAGTACAAAAGTAAATATTAATTAGAAATATTAATATGAGAAACCGAAGGGAAGAAATAATCATGATCAGATTGAGAGTACGTCATACCTGTTTAAATGACATTTTATATTTAATAGGGAGGAAAAATAATGATAAATGTGAAGGATGTGGAGAGAAATTTAGAACACGTATAACACGTATTGATGAACTGTAAAACATATGAACCTGAAAGGGAGAAATTGAGAAGAATGGAGTCTTAAAAGAATATTGGGAAATTAATGAAAAATAATGGATATTTACACATTAAGGAAAGCATTATTTATTTATCTTCAGAATACAAAACAAAAAAATAGAATTTGACTGATGTAAAGTAATGTTGCTACACACTCATGCTCTGGCCTGGCCCCTCTGTCAAATTTTAGAACCCATTCTGGCCCGCAAGTTAAAAAGTTTGCCCACCCCTAACATAGGCCTACCCTAAGTTAGCATTTGAACAAGCAGAGAGAATCATTGTGCTAGAACTAGCTGCTACTCGCTGCATCTTGTCTCAGCTCTACTTGGTCGTAAGGGATTTGCCAATCTAGCAGGTACCTTCATGGTGCTAGTTCCAAGTTTGTTGGATTGTGGAAACCACACATCAGACAGCCAGTAGATGTCCTCCTAATTCTTAATGCATTAATTAGGGATGCAGCGACACCACTTTCTTCCAAAATGAGTAATGTATAAGAACTTGCATATGAGTACTCACCGATACCGAGTACTTACGCCAGTACACATATAGTTACTTTGGTTTGTGTTTTATTTTTCCACAGATATTTTCATTTGAACAACATTCCCTATTATGTGCAAACATACAATACAAACACAAATGTAACTAAATTGTCAAATAGTGAAATGCTTTTTGCGGTACTGAGGACAGCGACTCACTGTGTCGGGGTTTTTGTGCCGCCAGGTTTGCGGGACCGGAGCTGTCTGGGGGAGCAATGGTTGTGAGCGTGTGTGTGAATCTCAGGCGCGCTTGCTCATGGGTTCCTCGGGTGCACGCTCAACTGTGGCAAACTGCTAGCTCAGCTCTGTGTCTGCACTCGCTGCTCTGCTGAAATGTTAGTGAGTCTGAGAGTATGAATCAACTTTGGGTATTTGACAGGAATTATGTAATTGGATGAAAAAGGCCAGTCTTTGATTAGTTGGAAGCGCGGCTCCTTTGCATATAATGTAGAGTTGAGGAGCCGAGCGCGAGTGGAGTGAGCTGAGCGAGCGGGCGGTTTGTCGGAGTTGAGCGCGTTTCCGGGCACCTTTGAGCGGGCGCGCTTACCTGCTATTCATGCATACACCCTGCGGTTGTTGCTCCTTTAGGTGGCTCTGTGCCCGCGGACATGGTGGCACATAGATCACGCCATAAGGATTGGCCCGGGCCTAAAATGGGTGGGCCCAGTCCCAATACTAGCGCCGCGGGCATAAGTACTCTACAAGAGGAGTACTTATGCCCGGTATCGGGCCTATACCCGATACCAGTATCGTCATCTGAGCATCCCTAGCATTAATCTATCGGTTCAGAGTTACATGCCAAGATTTCACATTGTAGAAACTCTTTATTTCCTCTCAAAGCAACGTCACAAGTTTATTTTCCTATGTGTAAATCTAAGCCTGAAAAGCAAAGTGTGCATGTGCAGCAACTACTGAACTTTCTGTTACAAACAATTAATTGAAAGTTTGGTCAATTTGTAAAAGGAAATGGCGGTTTCTCATATAGGCAACATTGGCAGCAAATCGTCAAAGCATGAAATTTCCTCCCTTTCAAACTTCTTGGCGTGTACACTTCAACTTGTGTTACTATCCTGACTCTGGGGGCCACCCAACTTTATGATGAACCATTACCCAACAACACCCAAATTTGTAGAGTAGAGTTGCTACAGAGGTGCTACTGAAAGAGGTCCCTTACTAAAAAATAAAAGGTAACATTGACTTGGTTTCATTCATGAAGCGAATGAACGATTTTTCATAAAAAAGTCAGAGGGAGCACTGCGAAACACACACCAGGTTTCGCTTTGGTGAACATGATACAGCACTTTTCCGAAAAAGTGACCTCTTAAAGAATCTTTCATCTTACGAGGTTGGAGGAACTGCATGGATACAGCAATACTTAACTTTTCGCAACAACTCGAACTGCTGGAAGTAGCTAGTTGTAAATATTTAACAATTGTCACACTGTTGAATAATATTAAATTGTATCATCTGGATTAAAATATTTTTGATAATATTACCTCCATGTTTCACTTGGTATATGTAATTTAAACTTTCATTCAAAATAATTCACAAAAATAATTTAAATACTTGAAACAGTTATGTAATGTATCCAAAAGCGGCTGAAATTACCCGACTTAACACCGTAAGTAAAGAATGGCTCAGTTTACCTCACTCTCCGTACTGAAACTCCAATAACTCTTAACTTTTAGTTAAATTCAAGCCTTTGTTCCTTTTTTTTCACAGGCTGTTTTTCATTTTGTGATTTGTCTCTGCCCTCTAACAACCTTGTCACACTTCTTTGACTAATTCTCCTGGCATTACCTTTAACAAAGGTCAACAGTTTAAATGTTCCTTTAGTCTCTGAATTATGCATTTGAGACCAGCTACTGAACCTTGTCAGCAATGGGAAATCCACTGAGATAACTGATTTCTTATTAATAACCCAAACCATTAATTTTGCATTGGTATTTTCATGAGTACAATGATTGAAAGCTTGGTCAAAACTTAAAATGTCACTTTTTATTTAATGCTACATTGATTGGTAGACATATAGGCCATTATCTTTCTATATATTTAACAAGGATAATTAGCAGGTGTCAGGGTTGAGTGGTAAAAAGTATGGCGGTACCTCATTTTTCACCATGGATATATTGAATAAATTTTGCATGACCATTTTTACCCTCACTTGAACATGTATGTTTGTGTCTTTACGACGTCTAATACCATCTTTAACAGCTAAATGTGATTGCATTTTTTTATTTTAGAATCTATCTACTTTTCTATCTCCAGGGTGTCCAGAGATTAAAATGGGATTAGGTAAATTTATGTTTGATTATGAAATTTTTATAGATATAACCATATTATTCCTATACTAGTACTCAGTGTCATGATCTCATGGTTGCTTTCAGTATTATTTGTCAGGCAGCACTTCTAATTGTACAATGTTTTTGTCTCATTAGTCATGATTCCTTAACTCCTTAGCGATGCTGTTTAAACATTTAGATAATAAGGACTTTTGTTCTTATGTCTTTAATCCCTCAGTTATCTCCCAATTACTGCAGTTTTATCCTCCCTGGTTCCTATTTTCTGCTTAAATTTGTGTTTTAGTTTTGAAAATCCCCAACTTCATGTTATCATCAAATAGTGTGACAATAGTTTCTAGAACTGATAAATTAAAAGTTTTGTGCTTCTAAGACAAATAAATTAAATAACAGCCTTGCCATTTTTTTTCTGTTAGATTTGGCAGAAGTAAAAATCATGAGATATTTAAAATAATAAAACTTGTGTTTTTTTTCTCACAACTTAGTGCTATTATTTAAATAATTGTTATTAATAAATGTAAAATTTCCCAAATACTTTAAATAATGCTTTTGCAGGCCAGACCTTAATAATAAACTTCAAACTGGCACCTTTGAGTTTTTCTTGTCACACTGACTGTAATGTGTACCAATGTTATAGTCTACACCAAACTAGGGTATATTATTTTATGGAGCTTCATAGGAGTCAATTAAAATGCTACGCATTTTCCTTTCTAGACGTAATATAAACATTCTGTATATTTATCCAAATATTTTGGTCCAGCGTTTATTCCTTGGAAAGAACATACATTGTTTTTTATGTGATTCACACGACTTCACACGTGGGACCGAGTTTTCAAATGTGAAATCCTTTCGATCTGTTGTTAAGAGTAGAACTATCCAACAGCCAAAGTCCAAAATAAAATGAAAACAACTGCATCTTTTGTGAGGGTTGAGAATTTGATGCCCCATCCCGCATGGCTGAAGGAAACACTTTTAAGATGAAAACTTAAGGAGATTGTGGAGTGTTTATATTTCAATGAGGAGAATTTAGAGTGAGAACCTTGACTTTGGAGTGGTGAATATAATTTTATGACATACTCCGTAAATTTGTGTTTAATATACCTTTACCTAAAACTTCTCTGAGCACAGAACCGTTAAATGTGTGCCTTGTCCACCAACACAGTTTAAGCTTGTTCATTAACTAATTCTTTGTGTTGTTACTCCACAGGACAAACAGTGGTTAAACCCAGACCACGCAGAAAAACCACGCCATGACGCCACACGTGGAAAAAGGAGCGTGCAACGGTCTGCTGGGCCAAGTATATTTTAGTCTCTGTTGTGTCCACTTAAACTCTTCAAAGAATCAAGAATCAGTTTATTTATATATCGCCAATTTACAACAGATGTCGTCTCAAACATGAACTCAAACATACTTTTGGGATTGCCCCAATTGGAAGCAACCAACAGAAGCTAATTACATTTTTTCCATGTTTTTTTAAGTGCATTGTGTGTTATCATCCATACCTGTATTAAACTATATTGATATCACGCCCTCCACATGTGTTGTGTAACGCTCACTATTGATCATAAATGCTTTACAAACTGGGTGACACGGGTCAGCACTTAATAAAGCACCAAAGTTGCCAAGCACGCAAACCAAACCACGTAAAGTAAGTTTTTTAAGCGGAAACAACGGCCTGTTCTGTTTAGTTATACAGTCAAGAAAATAACATAAAGTTGCCTTTTTTTAACACATATTATTACAATAATGAAGTATGAGGGCTTTTGTTCCATTTAAAGCCCATTTACCTCATTTAATCATGTCAATCAGAGATATGTGAACAAAGAAAATAGGTTGGAGCTCGAGGATATTTCCGCAACAGCCAAAATCAACAAAGAATATAAAGTGGACTCCTTACATGACCGCATGGATCCCATAATCATAATTTTAAAACAGTCGTTCTCCAGTAAATATCGACAGTGAATCTTCTGAAAAGCGTAACGATATTGAATTATTGATTCATGCTCTACATTCTTCTGTATAGTTTACCATCTGTAAATATGCATGCTGAACACTGTTTACATCCGAGCCAGATTAAACATAATGTAACATTCAACACTGACAATGAAGATCTATTTCTCTCCCACTCACAACAAAGCAGAACACATGCTCCATCCTAATAGACTGTGGAACCATGAGACGGGAGAGTTACAAACCAAACAAACACACCTGAGTATGATTTCTTTAATAGAGTAAAGAAACATCTGCTTCTCACCTCTTGGGAAATAAAATATCAATCCGAGCTTGAATATGAGATTTTATGGTTTAATTCGTTGCAGCTGCTTCAGATGCTTTTGGTCTTTCGAGCATCAGTGTCATTTGGCGCACTCAGCCCCCATAATACACATGTACAGCCTTGTTTTAAGGAGCAATCTTTCAGAGGCAATTGGCCCTATCCGGCAAGCCGCCACATCTTATGGCACCCGGTAACAGCTTTCCCAGGCTTCTCATAGGCTGAGATGCCAGATTGCTAACGATGATGGATAGTTTATTTACTGAGCTGAAACGAGGTTGGAGCGAAGAAAAACACAAGGTTGTGATGCCATCCTGAGTTTATTTTGTTACTTTTGTCCTTGTTGACTTTACATTTGTTTGGTTCTTAATTTTTCTTTTTTTATTGACACTCTTAACTTTTCAAAACAGTTTTAAATGCATGGTTTATTTTATTGTTTTTTTTACAAGGTCTTTATTTGTCCGCTGTTTAGTCTTAGAATTCTGTATGGCATCATTAAAGTTGTAATGTAGTTTAAAGGCAGCTTTACTTTTTCATCTTTTATTTTCAGAGACTCTTTGCTCTCTTGGGCATTTCAGCAAGCCAGCTTAATTTTATGATTTAAACTAACGGAAGTACAAATTCAGCTTAATAAAGCAAGTTTGAAATACTAAGATTGTAGCATATACAATCCTCAATAAATTCTGTCATAGATCAGAGATTTGAGTAGAATGGGATGCCGATCTTTTAGTTCACTCCTTCTAGTTTAATGTGTAAAGCATTCCTGTTTTAAATTATAGATTTATTGGCGTAGGTCATCCTGAGTTATCTCTATAGTCACACTGCTAGAGGATTAAACTGACCCCTCATCCTCCATTTTGTAATTTCCCCTACTACAGTGCAATCTAATATTGTATTGTATTATTTGTTGTTTAACTCTTTGTTTTTTGTTTTGTTTCGTTTTGTAGCCGATAAAAAGTTCCTATATTGTTTTGTTTAGTTGCAATAACTTACCAGTATCCGGAAATGGGGTTTGGGCAGGGTGCTTCTGTTGTTGTTCGTCCTTGTTCTTCCATCAGACGGCAACCAGGAGGCTGGCTGAAGTGGCATCACCTGTGAGGTTCCACAAGGTTCTGTATTAGTTTCCAAGATGTTCAAAATAAACCTAAAATAACTATTTTAGGCTTCATGAACACTAATTCTAATTGTAGATGATAATAGCATATTTTATTAAAGTGTTAGGTATTGTGACCAAATACATCCAATAAATAATGATTTACTTGAACTCAAATTATTACAAATTGTTGTGTTTTTACACTGTATGTATTTTCTTGTCAAGCAAATGTGTATGGTGTTAATATTGCTCAGTATTTTGTCTTGACGTGAAACGGCAATCAAACAGGCAAACTTTTTTGTAGCTTGTTTCATTTTTCCATGACTTTGGGACAGTATAAACTGATCCACAGACAGATGCATCAATTGTCACTTCCTTTTATACTGCGCTGCTGTTTGACGCGTACATTCTTCTTTAGCATGTTTGGCTCTCTTTGAGATCGTAAACCGTTGACATAGAAGTTCTGATGGCTGTTATTTAATCAGTAGTATGAATGGCCATAAAAGAATACCACATTTTTGCAAAAAAGTGTCTAGACCTGCTATGTGAATGTAGTCTTAGTTGCAGACAAACTTGAATACAGTGACTTGTTTATTTGGATAAGGTTTTTAAGATGTAGATCACGTGCTGGTTAATGGCATTAACCAGCACGTGGTTAATGCCATTAAATCAATATGGACCAGGATGTGTAAGGATGACAAAGTACATCACATTACTGAAAGGAAAACAGTTGTGCTGCGCTGCTGTTGCCAAGGTAGGAGGTGAAAAACATGTAAATGCTCATTACCACTCACACATACACACAAAGTTAAAGATGAACAAACACAAAAGACCCAGGTGAAGATGAAACCTCTAGAAATCTATTTACAGTCCCCAGGGTTCAATCTGGATTCTCCACCCTGTCCACACACACACACACACACACAACCACAGCGGTCTGCTGGATTTAATTGGGTCCTTTCAGTTTACTGCCGAGCCAACGGCTCAAAGCAATTACAGAACCGGGCAGCACCCGGCCCACCACTGAGGAACACCTGATTCTCCGACAGACACACCTGGGGTGCACTTGTCATCTATAACCTGCTCATTTAGGTGACAAGCACTGCGGTGGAACTCTTGTTTTACAAGGCTTGCTTTATCATGTACACGAAACAACTGAATAATGGTGTCCATCATTAGGAGACGTCCCCAGCTAGGACAGTTGTTATAGTTTTTTGGAAGCAAAGAGCTGAAATGACATTAACTACCATCTGGCTCATCTAAAGAAAACAAAAATGACTTTCGAGTTTTTTTTTTTTTTTACGTAACACAATTCAAGTCTCAAACATGTCAAATAGTTAAACAATTATAAACAGAAAGATTTTTCTTAGTGACTTCTTGATCCAGAACTGTTTCCTTCTACTTGTGCACTAAGATAGCAAAGTAAGAAATATTTTAACTGAAAACCCAATTTTAGACAGATTTTTTTTATTTAAAACAGCTGAAACTGAAGTTTCTTAAACTGATGGTATACAAGGCCATATGCTGCAAGTGCATTGCACTGGAGCCACATTTACTCAATCGAGTTGACAAATACACATACATTCATGCAGCGTTTTGTGTACCAACTTGGAGTGTTCAGTGCTTTGCCAAGAAAGAAATCAGCATGTGGGAGAATAAACCAGGGGAAACCAGTTTCTGCTTTACGCCTCTGTAATAGGCCACTACAAATAAACCTCATCAACTCCTCTTTCTCTTTATAAATTGTGCAGTTATGGCACATTACTGTGCAGAAATCACCTGGACCACATACTGCTTGGATCGACGGGTCCGATCCGCTGCTTCTGGAGTCCCACAGGCCATAGATACCCGACAGGAGTCCTTTATCTGCCTGAAAGCATCCCTTACCACTGATAACCCCCAATAGGTACAAGGGTTGCCACCACGACAGGCAACAACAACCCTGCGACCACATCTCTGGTAAAATGACTCGCTAATGGAGGCGCGAAACACGGCCTCTGGAAAGTGTTTGGTTCGAGTGGTGGACTGTCCACCAGGGTTCTGACCATGGTGGACTTGATTCATACATTCATTGTTAAAACTACTTATTAAAATTTACTAATTAGTTAAAATCTTTTTTTAGACTTTTATGTAATTTTCACATCCAGCCATAATGTCAACTGCTCTTTATCAGTAAAATGATCAAAAACACAAAAGAGGTACAATTTCATGAAAAGTGCAGAATGTTCTGCAAAATAAGGTTTATATAGAAACACAACATTCTTATAAATATTCATTTAATAGACGTGAAAACATTTGTATGATAACTAATAAACAACTAAAGACAAGATGTTTTTTTTACTGTTTCGCCTGGAGCTTTATTTTAAAAAACTAGCCCTCGTCAAAACAATGATGGAAAACAGCTGAAAACTTTGTTGAAAAAATGTGAAACCAAATATAGGAAACCAGATAGTGAGGTAAAGAGAAGTTGTGAAAGAGCAGTCAGAACACATCGTGAATTAGTATTCTATCTTACATTGAGGGATTTAGGATTGTTTGGTCACATCAATGAGCTGTAGGTCGTACCTTTTTTGTCATTTAAAAAGAAAAACCTTTTGGGTTAAAAGAGAAACTGTAAGTTAGCACCAAAATCATGTCTATTCCATCATTTTGCTGTAGGCTTCCCTAAGCAACTTTGCTCCATGGAGCTTCTGGAAAAAAATTTGAAATAACTTAAATACTTTACGCCAGTTTGATGCCACAGATTCATCCCATCGCATCCCATCTGGTTCCAAATCCACTCGGTACTTATTCACCCTCAATCACAACAGAAATTAATATCCTCAGCAATGACATTATAGATCACTATCGCCTCCTTGGATTGTTCTGTTTGGCTGTCACATTCATGCTTTATTTTAAACAGAAAAACAAAAGGCTTCTTCATGTTTAACTAAATCATTTAATAATCATAATATGTAGATCTAGTTTAGTAAAGTTTGTCTTGGTTGGGTTATTATATTGTCAAAAGGTTTTCTTTTGTTGGTCCCTGAGGCAACATTCACACAGCATTTATCTTAGTGCACTTGAAAAAAGACAAATCTGACAGTAACTTTCCCGTACAATACAGAAATTTTTTTTAAGTCAGACATTATTGAATAATGCTCAAATGTCAGCAGAATGTGCTCATATATCTTGCTGAAAAGCTATTTTCATGTTTAGCTTTTCTCTTGTTTCAAGTGTGCTAAGATGTTTGCACTAGAAAGTAGACAAAAATAGTTGGTAGGATTTTAAGTTTTGTTTATGTTCTGTGGTTGCTGTTCTACTTTTCAAAACAACTCTAAACTTATGAGTGTTACTTGAACCTGAATCAAATATGGCAGCTAAAATGACTGTTAATATTCTGGTTCCCTATGTGCTCTTTTATACTTGTGTCATCGTGTAACCCGTTAAGGTGATAAATTGAATATATATACATATTTGTAAAACGATGCACCGACAAGGATTCTACTGCTCTAACGAACACAAGTAAGTAAAACAAACAAGTTTCAGTCAACATTGGGGACGTGGCTGTAGTGCTTTTCTCCACCTGTAGAAGTCACTCAATTGACACATAGCATTTAGATAGGTAAGATATTGTTTTAAATTAAATTTATCATCTAATGTGGAAATTAATGAAATATGTTGTGATTTTATTGTTATTTATCTTTCAGGAATTTCCAAAACACCTTAATATATGTGCGTGATAGATTTTATTGAATAAGCCTACCAGAAAACACGATAAAATGTAACATTCATTACAACTTTTCCTGTCTGGTTTGCTTTTTTTTTTTTCACTTCTCTGCAGATATGAACAATACAAGCAGTGGATGATATCACACCGTCATTAATGTCTCCTGCAAATCAAGTATAGATAATCTGAGTATGACGTGTTGAATAAAGCCAAATTATGTTTTATGGGATTTATCTCCTTTACTAAACAAACAACTAAAACTATTTGTGATTGTCGTTTTTTTAGATTGCTTTTGTATGTTTTACTCTTGTAAAGTATTTTATTTATTTGTATCAGAGAGAGAAAATTGCATTACTGGTTCAGACTAAGGAAAATAAACTCCATTTGTAATCAAGCAGTCAGTCATCATTAAAATTATTATTTTTGTTTCTTCAAGAGTTTGAAACATTTATCACAAATAAACATCTGGAAAACTTTACTGTATGCATTAATAGTACGGACTGTTAAGTTTTCATTTTTGTAAGAAAATCAAATAAGCTTCACTTTCTGCAGGGGTTCAGTTCAATCAGCTTATATACAATTAGATCTGGTGATTTTGTGTTTTCCACTTTTTTACAAATATGATATATTTTTCATACACTGTCATTTCGGACAGCATCACAAAACTGATGGAGATTCTGTTGAAGATGCCATTGAAGTTTCTGACCTATGAGGGGTGTCTTGTCACAAAAAAATCCGGTTCAGTATTTTCGCATCAAGAGAGGGTTTTAGGAAAAAGAAGCCATCACTTGCCACTGATGATCCTGGTTCACAAGAAGACTAACACAGCAGGCAAATCTCATCCATATCCAACTTTTTTTTACTGAAGTATGAAAGGAACCATGGTGATCTTTTCACCCACCTAAAAATAAAAATCACATTCTGATACTTGCATATATTCTAGTAATTTAGATACATATCAATTAGTTTTGAAACTATCTGCATTCAAAGCCGTAATGTTGCATTATAACTGACTTCTATGTCTTTAGCAGGGAGTTGAGTTTTGCTTTATTTTTTTCCTGGCGTCCTTCAAGATGTTGGGGTCTTATAACAATACGGTCGGCTTCAAACCGTTATTAAAGACACGTTTCCAGTACTTACAGCGATAATATATTAAAAATTGAGTTAATTTAATGGCAGCCTTTTAAGTGCTTTTTAGGATTGCATATAATCTTCTCCTGTGGATCCAGCTTCCAGCTTTAGTCTGCGGGGCAGACAACCTGTCTAGTTTCAAATCTAGGCGTAAAACCTTCCTGTTTGATAAAGTTTATAGTTAGGAAGAGGTAGAGAAGACAGCCTAATCCGTTAGGGGGAGGAACTCAGTCTTGACAGACGGTTCTCCTTTGCTCTACCTTCTTCATGTCTCACTCTATAGGGTTAAGTTATTTAAGTTTTTCTATAGTTATGTTGCTATAGGCTTAGACTGCTGGAGGACAATCTGACCACTTCTCTCTCTGCTACTTTCTTCCTTTGTCCAATCTGCTTAGTTACCGTTATTTCAACCTTGTTAACCTTTTGTTTTCTCTTAGTGTTCTTCTCTCCATAGTAACCACACCTGGACTGGTGTTCTGTTAGCTGAGACAGCTTCTTGGATGAGAAAATGGGCTGAAATGCTGACAGTGACGCTCTACAACTGCTGCTATGAACTCTGTTTATTAGTTTCCTCTGCATCTATTTTAGCTTTCTGTCTCTTCAAACCCCCAGTCGGTCGTGGCAGATGGGTGCTTGTACTGAGCCTGGTTCTGCTGGAGGTTTCTTCCTGTTTGTCATGTAACGTTTTAAATGACTCGAGCAGAGGTGGAATTGAATGAAAGAATATTTATTTTTGGGGAAGAATAATGAACATAAACAGGAACTAGAGCAAACCGGAAACGGAACAACTCGGAACGTAAACAAACAGAGAGCTGAGGCGGGAGTACAAAATGTAAACAAAGCAGATGAGCGAACGAGACGCGGGAATAACTAACATTAACAAACACAACGACACTGATAAACAAACACAACTAATGAATACGGGACGGGAGGAAATGAACTGACACAATGAGAACAATAAACAATCACGACTGGGAGGAGGCACGTGACTACAGGAAGTGAGACGCAAAAAAGTAACTAACAGAGAAACACAGGATGGGACCAGGGGAGATAACCGAAATATAGAACCAGGAGAGAGGACAAAAATGAAGAGCCAGGAACAGAGAACTCAGTGAGCAAACTAGGAGGCTTACAGGAGACGTGGAGGAGGAAACTCTGGAGCGAAGACATCAGGGGAGAACAACAGACGATCCAGCAGTGAGTGAATGAATGATAGCGGCTTAAATAATAGGGAACCATGGTTGGATTGGTGGAGAAGATGATTGGATTATTGATGACAGATGTGAATGATGATGAGTGGAGAAACACGCACAGATGAGGGAACACACACACACACAGGAAGAAACAGGGAACAGGTGAGTGGAGGAACAAGCTAGAGAACATAAACTATATAGAAAATATGAATGAATAGTAAAGATAATAAAATGAGACAACTACTGATGAACTAAACAAAGCAATAAATGAAAACAACAACAAACTGAACCAAACCAAAACATGGATCCTGAGACTGTTAAAGGGGAGTTTTTCCTCTCCACTGTCGCTACATGCATGCTCAGTATGAGGGATTGCTGTAAAGTCAACGACAACACAAGCCATTGTTTCTGTCTGCTGATTCCAGAGGAGTGAATGCTGCAAGTCAATGACTCCATGAATCTGCTGGGGTTCCTTTGATTGGAAACTCTTTAAATTGATTAGTTTTATGATGTATCTTTGATTTTAATTGATTTTCTGTGAAGTGCCTTGAGACAACATCTGTTTTAAATTGGCGCTATATAAATAAACTGAAACTGAAAACTGACTTCAGCTGATCCACTAATATTGGAGTTAAGTTTAAGCTTTAGTGTTTTCACCAAAACCTTTAAAACACATTTTCTGGACAAATTCCAAAGCGCTGACTTATTTATTTTGACTTATCTGTTTGTAAAATTAAGTTGATAAAGTTCAACATCTGTGTTGTGCTTTAGTGGTTTGGCAATAGCTTATTCTATGTACCATGCCTGTGTATTCTTAGTGCTTAACAGTTAACCAAAAAAAACTTTTTCATTCACTGATGCTCCTCCTTTTTCCTTCATAATGTGGAAACGTTAAGGAAAAGCTTGTTATTGATCATAACTAGTTATTGATATTGTTCCGTAGTTTTATGTTGGTGGGTCCCAAGTGTTTGTCTCATATTTTGCATATGTGTAACGGAGATATTTCCACTTGTCATAATACGCAACCTGCACACACTAGCAATTCTTTTGTCCTATTACCCTGAACCCATCACTTCCGTGGTTTGGGGTCGGAAACCCCGAGGGGAGAGCAGCACACGGGTTTTGCTGTCTTCCTGGTAGGTGCATGAGGTTTGAGCTCCGTTGTATTTTCATTAAGTACATGTGGTTAGCTTAACAGCACTCTCTGTTTGTTTTATGGGTTACAGCTAAATGTGTGTGTGCATACGGGGGACCAGACCTGACTGTAATTTTGTGATCCCGATACCAGATTGTAATAAACGGCAAGGTTGCCAACAATGAACAGAGTCCGTGTGTAACTTCACATCGCAGAAGAGGTACAATAACCGCTACAATGGTGCCGTGACCCGGATCCTTACTACGAAGGGACGTGACCTACTCGTTCCCATGGTGACGCCGCAAGCCTGACTCGTCACGAGACTGCTTCATCCTTGCTTCATTCACGCTTTTGGTACCGTGAGTCTGGTTGTGGCATAGCGCCAGGTTTTGGACAGTTTTTCTTTT
>JAVLVB010000103.1:1420794-1438993 GCA_032876305.1 Orestias chungarensis | reverse complement strand
TGGTTCATAGGAACCTCATGATGCCTGTGAACTTCCTTCCTGTCCATGCAGATCCGGAGGGTGGTAGTTCTTTTGACAGTTCCCTGACTGATGGGACAGTGGAGGGGTCTATGGTGGATGCTGCCCGTGACAGTTCAACTGTTCTCCCTGGATGTGGACCCGAAGACAGGACTGTCTGTTGGATCTCTCAGCTCCCAGCCTCCACTGGAGATCAGTTCACTACTGTGGATGAGGTGGATTGTCATGACCAGACAGGGTCTGACACGCCTGACCAATCTGACCCTGTCAATAACGATGGAGCTGGTTTTGGCAGTTCAGATGAGGCCAGATCTGATGGACGGAATCAGTCTGACCCTTGTGATCCTGCTCTTGAGGCTGACTGTTCTGGTGACTTGTTACCTCCTGATGCTGGTTCTGTTGTTGCATCAGAGACAGGACGAAACCTTTCCAGTGACCATTTAAAGAGAATGCGGACAAGGTGTGGGAGGGTTATTAGACCGGTTTTCAGGCTTATTCAAGACATGCACCAGAAAGTTCCTGCTGGTCGGTAGTGGGACTTCATACATAAGCCTTACATAGGTGTTTATGGTTGTTTGCTTGTATATGGCCACGAGTTCCTTCAATTTTGAGGAGGGTTTTGTTTTTTTATTTTCTTTCTCCTTTCATGTGATGGTTTAACCGGTCTGTGACTTCTGGATGGGTGTGTCCAGGTGGTGGCCATGCGTGCTCTTGTGCTGACATGATTTCTGGGTAATTTAACATGTATATGGGCATGTTTTTCCTATGAGTGTCGGAAGGCTTTGCTTCCCTTCCACATTCTGATTCTTAAGGAATAGTCTTTTGACTGGAGTATTTGGTATCTGTGATATTAACAGCACTGTACACTTTGAGATTGTTTGGTTGTGTTTTTTTATTTTTATTGCTCATTTCCTCCTCTTGTTATGATGTTGTGGTACCTGGTATGTTTGTGGGTTGTGTAATGTACAGTTTATTTTTATTTTTTATTTTTTTGGGGGGGTCTGGTTTATATGAGCAAGTGGAGATCAGTAGGGGGGAGTGTAACGGAGATATTTCCACTTGTCATAAAACGCAACTTGCACACACTAGCAATTCTTTTGTCCTATTACCCTGAACCCATCACTTCCGTGGTTTGGGGTCGGAAACCCCGGAGGGGAGAGCAGCACTCGGGTTTTGCTGTCTTCCTGGTAGGTGCATGAGGTTTGAGCTCCGTTGTATTTTCATTAATTACATGTGGTTAGCTTAACAGCACTCTCTGTTTGTTTTATGGGTTACAGCTAAATGTGTGTGTGCATACGGGGGACCAGACCTGACTGTAATTTTTTTGATCCCGATACCAGGTACATGTTAATTTGTTATATGCTAACAGTTAGCAGCACAAGGGGTTTTGCTGTCTTCCTGCTAAATGTGTGTGTGCATACGGGGGACCAGACCTGACTGTAATTTTGTGATCCCGATACCAGATTGTAATAAACGGCAAGGTTGCCAACAATGAACAGAGTCCGTGTGTAACTTCACAACGCAGAAGAGGTACAATAACCGCTACATATGCTGTAGAGATCTATCTATCATAAAGTACCTGAGAGCTGTGGAGTTGCTGTGTGGCTGATGGAAAAGCTTGTATTGTCTTTGTGGGGCTTTGAAAGGTCTTGAACATGGGAGAAAAAGGAGTGGGCATCATAATATTCGGCGGCAGGAAATCCAAAGAGGTAGCCACAATCGTGGATCCCATCAATCATTTTAGAGGAATAATTTTGTCTACATTCCTGCTGGGATGCAAGAGTCAAACATACTGGAGTATTAAAGTGAAATATTACTGTAATCTTTGGACAAATGTTACTTCAGGAGTGTTTGATACGTAGATAAAATACAAAGGAGGCAACAGAGGTGGATTTGTTCTCTGCCGAGTGGTCTTTAGGAAACGTCTCATTTTTTTCGACAGGAGCAGCTGAGTGTTCATTGTTCTACACACTCATCATTTAGGGACCGCTGATTTATGCCCACGTACTGCTGAGGGATACATTTTATTCTGTGTGCACCGACAGCTTTTACACGCAGATCCATCTGAGCAAAGCTTAATTCCTTTCCTAACTGCCACCCCCGAGGCACCTGTCACCTGCAACCTCTGCAGAGGAGGGGTGGTTTGTTGAAAGGAGCCTCTCAGGAGCACTTGTTCTTTGGGAAAGTGGGCGCCGCTTGTTTACTGGATAGGTCCAGAGGTGTGATTGTATGCAGCCTTGAACGACAATAGGTCGGTGTGTTGTTGATGAAACAGTTGGGAATTACAGCTTTAAATCCAACTAAGACCACCAGAAAACAATCAATTATTTTTTTGATTGAAATCTGTTTAAACCATTTGAACCATTTTTGTTGTCCTGAACTGTTGGAACAATAAAAAAGGAGAATTCCAAATCAGAAAACCCAGTACCAGGATTTGTTTTAACGTATTAGTAAAAATAATTTCACTACAACAAGTTAACTTAATCTTTCATGATAGAATGCCCTGAAATCTTAGATTTTTAATTGCAATGCAGAAATGTTCGGATGTCAATATCCTACTGAAAAGACTATTTTTCTCTTTTTGACAGCTATTGTTCTTATTGTGGAGACACATGCCGGACTCCTTCCTCATCCTGGAATAGTATTAAAATGTCTTATAGCACAATTTGCTACAGAAAATTATCTAATTTGCAATTTTAGTTTAACTGAGTGTTGTCCTGCGCTCCATGAAGGCAGTCAGTTTGTTGCAGCGCAACACAGAGACACACCCACAACAAAAGTCAGTTAGACGGACCAGTTAAGCTAACGATTAAGTTTTTGAACTGTGTGAGGAAGTAGGAGTATCCAAAGCAAGAGCCCACAAATGTTCAGGGAGAACATGTTATCTCTGTTCAATTGTCAAAATTAAAGCCTCTCTTGTTCATAATTCATTGATATATTACCACAGGATGTGTAATCCATATTACAGCATAATGCAACAGAACAGGCAAAATTCAAAAAAGTTGCTGAAATTTGAGAATAGAATCTAAACCTACACTACAAAAATAAACTAACTATTAATTAACTAATAATTAATTCCAATTAGAAGAGAAGGTACTGTTGGAACAAACATTAAAAGACTATTTAAATGTATTTTCTTAATTTTGCAACTTATTAAGAGCTCATGTGGAAGCGTCAAAGAGCCAGAAGGTTGCAAACTCCAGCTGAAAACTTACATCCTAACAAAACTTTTGATTCAGGTCCGACTCATACTTACCCTTCTGAAAGTATTCTGAAAGAAATGTTGTAGCTAATAATATTCTGGTTCTACACATTAAAATGATCGAATAAGGTGTTCTTAAGTCACCCAATGTAATTACTGCAACAAATCACATCAACCCGCGAGTGGTTTAAAAATCATCTGAGACGTTGAAATGTAGGCTTTTATTTTTGCATGCACTTTTTTTCTGTGGCCTGGATGTATAGGGAATAGCTTCAGAGACTGATTTATGAATGTTTGTTTATTCTCTGTGCTTCTGATGCTTTTTCAGCGTACAGTCAGGCCGCCTGATCGCTTTTGTCAGTGGCTTCCGGCCACCTGCAGAACCCTTTATGCCACAAATAATAGGTCGGCTGCACACGGCGCTGAGGGCTCCACCGCAGCACAAAGACTTAATGATAGAAGCTGAGAGTGGGCTCTGCCCATGAAATGAAAACCATAAATGTGAAAGCTTTACCTTCAATTATTAATACAGCCGAGGCTCACAATTCATCAATGAGAGGCCTGCAGATCCAAAATGTGAACATTTGACCAGTGATATTTTTACAGGATTATTTTCATGCTCTAAACTTTTGTAAGTTCACTGTCCAGCTCAGCGGTACTTTGTCAGGATTTATGGCTGTTGGTGAAAACTGTGGCAGCTGTGGAAAACAAACCTGCAACACTAAAGCAACAATCGCCCTCCACGACTTCTGCCTTTTATCAGTGGATGTTTTGTATTCTGCTGCTTCACACAAACACAGTTTTGCAAGTCAATCCGTATTCAGAGCTCTGGCCTAAAATGTAAATTCAGTGAGCTCTGTCTGCTCGCTATGATTTAGGGGGCCCATATATCATAATGTCTGTAGACAGTGTTGGTAGGCTGGTGTCTAGTAAGAGTTGTAGATGCTGATTAGTTTGGTTGTTTGTGTCTGATTTGATTTTCTGTGTTTGATATTTGATACCACAAACTTAATGCAGTCACCATCAGTCTTCTGCACAAACGATTTATGACCCCAAAAACACTCTTATGCACAAAAGAAGAATTTAGACATTTGCACAAGTAATATTTGCTTTCCATGGATCAGTTTTAAGGGTCCCGAGCAATGGGAGCCGAGCATATTACTAAAGGTGGGGTGTATTCACCCTCCTGAGATCTCCCCTGCCTCAAAGTCTCATATCTCGTCTCCTAGTTTCACATCATACCAGGTTTGCTTAATGGCAAGCTACGGCCTCAAAGGAGATCAACTGACTCCATATCTCTGCTCTATTGCAGGTTATTTAAGCCTCTGCTCCATCTTAGGCCACCTGAATCCAAACATCTACCACACATTGTTCATCCTCCAGAGTCTGCCTCTTTGCCATATGTCTCAAGGGGTTCTACAGCAAAGCACCATTGAGACCCAGAGCCTGAAAGCTCAAATATTGGTACCAAAGACCACGAGACAGCATGCTGTGCACCAGGTCGCATTACATCAGGTTGCTCCCTACAGATCGTAGACAGCTAAATCACCAAACACCAGGCTCCAAGTGGTCTCCTTGCTGGCAACCAGATCATAGATTGCCACATGGCTGGCCACTGTATTTCAACTTGTTTTCTCACATTTTTTCCGAACTGAGATTTGAATTCTCATTCCGATGTGAGCCTCCAAAGTTCCTGCCTCACTGCCGTTGACTGCCTTGTTTTATGCCTTGCTGAAATCAAACATCTAAACAGTATCTTCGTACTTTATATGCCTATAAAGTACGTACGTAAGTTGAATGATTGGGAGACCAGCGGGATGACACAAGAAATCTCACCTGGGTGTCTAAGTGGTAAAATTTAAAACCATCTTTCTCGGTATAGTACCATGTAAAAGTAACCAAACCCCTTGCACTTTCTCACATTAACACGAAGCAGCCCACTACACTGCCATATATTTTCCCTCTACGTTTCAAATGTTCTCTCATTCATGCTCAAACACATATATAACCAGTAAGACATTAAATTGTTTTCATAAGCTCAATTAGAAAAACTCTAGTATCTAGTAGACTCTTTACCTTTCAATCACCTGTCTGCCTCAAATAAAATAAAAGAACAGTACACCCCTACTAACCCATGGTTAAGTATTTTTGTGGCCTGTCAGCTGTATTTGTGTAAAATCCACCAATTCAAAATTTTGAGATGGAGAATATTTTTTTGTAAAAACAATCAGCTTTTAAAAAGACATGACACAAGACACGATGCAACTTAGCATGTTATTATTTTCAATTTGCTTAACTCAGACAAAAATGGCAGGTAAGAGATTTCGTGTTTCAGGATCCGTAAGGTTAAGTATGTAAAAATGAAAGGAGAAATTGATTTTAAAGTCCAAGTTTATGTCAGTCTGGGGAAGACAGATAAGGGGTAGATATTTGTTGCGGAGCGGGTGAGTAATTACATATTGTACAAAAACAAGCGTTGTAGAAATGGGAACTATATTTTGATCACGTATATCATAGAATGTGTGGCTATTTATAAATATGTGGTAGTGGGGAGATGCAGGTGAAAACCATAAGGCTTGATTGTCAGGAGCAGATAGGGACGGTGAAGGCAGACAGACCATAATCTTAACACATGTGAGATGTTTATCACCTGTGAAGAAACGTTAAGGATGAAAAACTGTTTAAAAAAGCATCCGTGACCCTATTTTACTGAAAAGTACAAAACACAATTGAATCGCATAATGTCCAGGGCTTGCTTCGTTGCATTAAAATAAAAGTAACAATTCTGCACAATGTAAGGTTGGACAAAAGAAGATTTGGTATAGGTGGTTAAGAGTTATATTCTTTTAAAATACTCATTGTTTAAAATCTTTTGGATACTTTAAAAGTCAATAAGAAGTACATTGCCACAAATAAATATAAATAAAAATAGGACAACACATCCTTGAACTACTTTGAAATTCTGAAATGCCTGCTTCCTTACTTTATTGAGACCTCTGGCAAATTTTCAAACCAAATCATTTTAAGCTTAAGCCTTTGGCTCCAAATGTCCCACTATATTTGGAGTGAAAGCTCACATTTCTATTGTCATTATTGGCTAAATATTGATATGAAGAAATGTGACAATATTTTAAATCAAAACATTAAACCAAAAGTTGATTAAAAAAAATTAAAAAGTCCCCACTGAACTATTAATGCACATATATTAATATCAAGCATACTAAATAAATTGCCATAGCGAAAAAATAATGGTTGTTGGCTGTTTGTCCACATGCCTGCAAAGGTCATGTCTAAGGTAGACTTTTGCGTTTGTAGTCTGACACCTTCAGATGCGTTGTATTACGTCAAGCTGCTGTCAGTTTCTTATCCTCTCCTCCTCTGCGCCCTCATTCCACCCTGACAATCACAGGCAGTCTCCCAAGTATCTCACAAATATCCCCTTCAGAATCACCACCTGAGCTCAGAGAAACCAACAAACAGACGGTGGAAATTGAGGTTGGATGTCACGTCAAAGCGAACAGTCATAGCAGCTCTATACACACGTGCATGAATGCCTGTTTTTTGGTTTTTTTATCAAACTGACAAACTTTCGCCAACACCTTTTGTCTATAAATAGATACACACCAACAACCACCAATCCCCTTCGGAGTGATCAAACGACTGTACCAGCATGCTTTCAGACACAAACACAAGGGTCATGCAATCCCAGACATTGTAGTAGAAGGCTATTTATCTGCACACATTATTACACCAATTGAGCACAACGGCCGTATAAAAGCAGAACTTGATTGAAGATCTAATAAGTCAAGAACATGGAATGTAAAATTTAACTTGTTGTTAAAGGACGTTTTATCCAGTAAATGATGATTTAACATGCATATAAGCAAATGGAAACACTTTCCATTGTGTTATCTTTTTGCGATTGTAGAACACATTCATTGCTACATTTTATGGCTTATATTGCTGATGTTATTATTGACTGGTTGTATGCACCACTGCCCCTCCAACTCTATTCTTCCCCCTTCACTTTCTCTATTTAGCTCAGCCTAAACAGTATTCCTCTAATTGAATAATGTATTAGACAGTTAATCAAGAACGTATTACTTGGGTAGGCATTAAGAAAACACGAAGAGGGAGCAGGATACCCCGTGTAAGTAAGATTTAATGTAAGGAGAATTCAGAGGAGAACACGTCGATTAGGGCGATAAGAACTGATGGTAAAAGGAAAGGAAACGAAAAATGGGCACAGAACAGCAGGAAAGGTAATTAGTAACTGGATAAGTAATAAAAAACAAAGGAAGTTAAATCTGAACACTAAAAAGCTAAATAAACCAAAAGCTTTTTAGCGCAATAGATGTAAGGCTAATTTTTTTTTGGGGGGGCAAATTACTTGTCCTGGTTTCTTAGAACTAATCATAGTTGAGGGGATTATTCACAACATTTATCTTAAAGGAAAGCTAATGAAACAAGCGGTATTAGAATATAACATGTCTGTTTAGACACAAATAAATGAAGTTTTTTTTCGCAAACAAGTCATAAAATAAATGGTTATATAGAACCCGGGCTTGTGTTCAAGGGTGGAGAGTCAACATTTTCTCAACCAGTTGCTGGCATTGAAACATTTTGTGTGTGGCAAACTCACCTTTATTACAAACAAATCATGCAAGTTATTGTAATTTGTGTATTAAAAAATTTACTAAAAAAGAAAATTCAAATAATTTTTTTTTGTCATATAACTTCACATTTACAAGTTTGTGGTACAAAATGTGAACAGTAAATAAATAGAATAAATAAATAAATAAAATGGTGGGATGTGCTGATTTTAGTCAACTGAATATGGAGCTTGAGTTCATCAGTCTGATGTAATTCCTAAATTCCTTAAGTTAAGTTGTCCTTCATACCTATAATTGTATTTTTTTTTCTATCTAAAATGAAGGCATTACTCTGCTCCTGCATCTTTTGACAGCTGAAATGAAACATCGACGTGATGCTATTATTAAAAACGAGGCAGTTGTGTAACTCACTATTGGCCAAGCTTCTAGTTGAAATTTTAGGTTCTACCTTTGATGGCTCTTGAGTAAAGCTTCATTTTTTTCTTCCACCCTCTTTAAGCCATGGATGTAATGATACAATGCCAAAGTTAAAGTTTGTCTTTTTATAGGTATCTGTTGGCACAGTAAAATAACTATCATTCTCTGGTGTTTTGGTATTATTTATCATTCGGACAAAGTTTGATGTGGAGTACCACAGAGTTAAATGCTAAGGCCAGTTCTATTTGATATTAGAAGTACTAGTAGTTGTAGTAATGAAAGTATTACTTGAAGGATATGGAGGGACTTGAATGTAAAAGCCTGAAATTTAAATTTGACAAAACAACATTCATCTGAACCAGTATATTTAAGGATTGATAGAGTTATTGGTGTCTTTCAGTGGTTCTGCAAGTTAACCATGATTGTATGTCAGTAATGAAGGGACAGAGACAAACATGACATGGTAACATCTGGTGATTTTCTTATTGCCCTGCTGCCTTATAACCTTTTAAACTGCCTTTTGACTAGTGAATACATTTTAAAGCAACAAATTCAGGACTACAAAACGTCCTGCAGCTTTTAATGCTTTTGCCTTTTTTCCTTCTCTCCACGCGACGAGAGACTGTTACTATTTTTTTCTTTGTTTTTTTTTTTTGTCTTTAGCTACTGGTTCCCAGAGTCAAAAATATAAAACAGTCTTTATGAAGACGTGAAACAGGTCTCCAATTTGACAATCCAGCCAGTAAACGGTTATTTTTAACATATTACAGCTTAGATTAGTTGATCAGATCCATCCATTATCCAACGCACTTATCTTTGTGGGTTTACAGGTACACCCTGAATAGGTCACCAGTCCATCACAGGCAAAACAGAGACAGACAGGACAAACGACCACTCACACCTAAAAACGATTTAGAGTACCTGTCACCTGTTTACCTGTCAAAGATATTAAAAGGTTTTGGAATTATGCCATGGATGTTACTTTTATTTCTTTTTTATTCTTGATAAATCATTCTGATCTTTACTGTACTTAAGATTTGCTATAATCTTACAAATGGTCAAATAACACAACACGTTTGCGTTTATTATGAAAACATTATATTTCTTGTAATTCTCCCTAATATCTCCTGTAGTCTATCTACATCTATCTTTTTTTCCTCTCCTTCCCGTTTTTCTTATATGGCTTTCCCCGGCCTCACAACCTTCCCTTGGGCATGACTTGTAGTTTTCACACCATGCGTACTTTGGGGAAAGGAAGAGAGGGGAAAGATACAAAGAGGTGAATTCTGTGGCTTGAGGCCTGCCTAGTGAGCAGCACAGATGGAAAAAAAAGAGGAGAAAGACAAAAACCTGTAGAGAGCGAGGCTGGCACAGGAGGAGACCTTGCTGTCATCTTTGTCTAGGCATTGATAAATGGCTGTCTAATGACCTGAGATTATCTGGTTTTTAGGTCAAGTTAAAGAAAGGGAAAAAGTCAGGGAGAGAGGAGAAGTGGGGGGCTAAATGTGAGATGAATAGCACCTCTTTCTGGGAAATGAACGTTTCCAGCTGTTGTGAGAAGATTGTAAAGATTGTGATAATTAATCAGATATAATGCACAGCAGGTGTTTGTTGGTTTTATGGCAATAAAATAAAAATTAAAAAAAAATCAAAATATATATACACATTAATTGATTGTTCTTCGGAAGTTTTCTTGCAGACATCGCACTAGCTTTAACAAGCTTCCTATGTGTGTGACCCATCAGCTGTAACGTATTAGACATTTTAAATCATATTTTACCAGGTTTTGTGCACAGGTGAAAATTCTCTCACCTCAGCATGTTGGATGCTTAAAATTATGAATGAAACAAGTCAACTTTATGATTAATTAAAATTTCTATTACCAGACCATAGGGGGAAAGTACTATAATTTTATATTAAATAAAAGGAGACACTGACGTCCCCTATACAGCTACATAACTATGTATAAATAAGTGTTTGAAAAAAGGAAAACCCAAATAAATTTTTTTCAAATAACAAAAGAAATCTATTACTTTGTAGACATCAATACTGTGTATTAAAACACATACACTACTCACAAAAAGTTAGGGATATTTGGCTATTAGGTGAAAATTGTGGAAAATGTAAAAAGTTCACGCTACAGTGATATAATGTCATGAAAGTAAGAAGAATGCACTAGTGATTTCCTTATCTCAAACAATTTGTTGAGACAAAAAGTTAACAACAATAGTGAGTACACCACAACAAAACATGTGAACGTCTCAATAACTCATCATGCGCCCTTGAGCATCAATTACAGCTTGACAACGACGTCTCATGCTGTTCACAAGTCGACTTACTGTCTGCTGAGGCAGGGCATCCCACTCTTCTTGAAAGGCAGCCCTGAGGTCATTGAGGTCAAGCCTCTACACGGCGACTCAGTTGATCCCACAGGTTTTCAATGGGATTCAGGTCTGGAGAAAGTGCAGGCCACTCCATTTGAGGTACACCAGTCTCCAACAGCCGTTCCCTGATGATGTGATCCCGATGAGCTGGAGCATTGTCGTCCATGAAGATCAAATAAGGCCTGTGCTGTTCATGTAGGGGCACAATACATGGACTAATGATGTTATTCAGGTAGTATGGGGTTGTCACTGTACCATTCACAAAGTGTAGGGCAGTTCTATACAGACTGGACACACCTGCCCATACAGTGACACCGCCACCACCAAAGGCTCGTCTGGTGACAACAGTGGCTGATGCATAGTGCTCTCTTTGACGTCTCCAACATCGTTGGCGGCCATCATTTCTGCTCAACCTGAATTGACTTTCATTAGAGAACAGCACTGAGGCCCACTGGTCCCTCGTCCAGCGTAAATGCTCCCTGGCCCATGCAAGACGATGACGCCAGTGCCTGCTGGTGTGGTGAGGTACCCTTGCAGGTTGTCTAGCACGCAGACCACGCTGATGTAAGCGGTTTCGAATGGTCTAACGTGACACTTGTGTCCCTCACACCTCCCTCAAACGTGCCTGGAGTTGAGTGGCATTCATCATCCAGTTTCTCAGGGCATTGTTCACGATGCAGCGGTCATCAGCATGGGATGTGTCCAAAAGACGTCCATTCTACGCCTTTCTGTAACTCTTCCAGTCTCTCAGTATCTCTGTTGCAACCTGCTGATGACACTCTGTGACACTCTGAGCTCAGTGGCCACGTCTGTCTGAGATCGTCCTGTTTAAAGCATTGCAATGGCCAGGTACTGTTGATCCATTGTTAGGCGTCGTCTTGGTCTCATGATGTCACAATGTGAACAGCCTGATGAGGACGACTGTTTAAACACCAGCTGTAATTGAACCACGACATTTATTGGTCGATTCGAGGATCATCAGTGATTTCCAGTTTTTGTTAAGTAATTGTAAAGGCTGGTAAGATTCAGTTGATTGAAAGAGAAAAAAATTCAAATATGACAACAGAGGATTACAGAGAGTCTAAAACTGAGTTTGGGGCTAACACAAATCTGTGACTAAAGGTGTTATCAAGTTTTTAAAGTGCTGTTAACGATTCAGTCTTGTTGGATTAACTAATGTAGCTTTTGTCTGATTAACTAATGTAAATCTTGTTGGATGACCTAAATGTTAAAATGCTTAATGGCCTGTACTTGTATAGCGCTTTCTCAAGTCTCATGACTCCGAAACCACTCATTCACACATACAGGCGATATTAAGCTACCTTAAGGTAGCCACATCTTTCCTGCTGCAGTCTGCCAAAATCGGGGCTGCCAAACATCTGACCACATGTAGCCGAGGTGGGGGAAGTGTCTTGCCCAAGCACACAACGACTGAAGCGGGGGCTCGAACCGTTAACTCACCAGATTTAATGGACCTCATTCTCATTGCATTGAAATGAATGAATCCAATCAATCTGAATTGTCTTTGATTCATGTTAAACAAATGAGATTGAATCATTTAATAGAGATAAGTACGATTAATTCATTTAATACAAACATATTTCTAAATTTCTTTTTAAACACCTTCCCTCTGTGACTTTTCTGACTTTAAAAATGTTCATGCTCTTATGGGATCTAATTCAATTATGACTGTAACTTCTTTGCTTCTTTTTTTTCAAACTATAAAAATATATTTTACAGTTCAATAGTTGTGTAAAATGTCCATCACTTACTGCCTCTTATGTGATGAAAACTAAATCTAAAATACCGTTTGTTTGTTTTTATGAAGATTCTGATTAGACGAGGTTCCCATCCTTTTCTCAGATAGTGAAGTTCTGTGCAAATTTCCTGCTGCATTTTGCTCATTTAATGGTAAATAGGACAGATTATCTGCATTAGCGCCTAACAGATTCATTTACTTTACTTTTTTCTATATGGCTGCCTCACTTATTAGATCATTCTTGGATGAAGCAACTTGATTTGTAAATCAGATCATGGGAGGATGATTAATTTGCACTAAACTAACTCAAACGTAAAGCAAAAATAATAATAACAATAATAAGAAGTTCAGTTGTTAACTTATTAACTTACTTATAAGTAATTTAATAATTCTAAGATATATTAAGAACATAAGAAAAATTTAAAAATTATCAGAAACCCCTACTCATTTTAAAATACAGTACAGTTGCTCCACTTATTTAGGCATCTGTATGTATGTTTGCCTGCACTTATATATTTCAAAGTCAACAGTAAAATGTGACAACCAAAATAGTTACCAAACTCAAATTTATTGTTGTATGTACACAAAATAACACTGATTTTTAAAACTAAAAGTGGACGGACTTTTCTAAGAAACACATCAAGGAGTTTTTCTAGCTGCTTAAGTTTCTCTGTCACAACCGTTGGTGTGTAAAACCAATCACAACACTTCAAAACAAAAATGGCATGTAAAAAAAGGCAATAAAAAAGCATCTGAATCGACCAAAAAACACGTTTTCTTCTACCTGTTCTTTTGAAAAATGTGAGCAACTCTCTGTCCATAATGCCATGTCAGTTAGCATAGCTGGTCTTTCCTGTTTATTTGACCATTATTCCACAAAATAATAATAATAATAAAAAAAAATTTATTACTAACAGAAGTTGAAATAATCCTTTTAAAGTTATATTAAAATTTCCTACTCTCTAAACTGGAGGCTGAACGGTTGGAAGCAGCAAGTATTCTAATTTTAGCTCTCATGTATGTTACAGATATAGTATTAGCCATAATGTTATGAACTTACTCTCATAAAAGTACAGCTTTATTTTTGTATTTCTGTAATATTACAGCATCATTCACATCATCTTGTGACTATATTCTCATACTAATACAATTTTGGTAAGACTTTTTTTCCTCATATTATTTTAGCCTTATCTTTGTAATGTATACAAATATTTTTTATGCACTAGTTACTATTAGTCAAGCATAAATGGACAGAAAGATGGCAGGGAGAGAGAGGTATTACATGCAGCAAATTTTTTCAGGACTGGGAATTAAAATGTCTCGTAATCTGACCCTAAGAGAAGCTCATTTTCATTTGCAACAGGAGCTTTGTTGAAATGAACCTTTTTTTCTTTTCTTTTTTTAACGGTGACAAATCACAATGACAAACAGTTTCCTCCTGTAAAACATTTTGAAGTTTCATGTCAAGACATGAAATTGCTTTTGTTTTTTATATGGCTTTCTTTATTGTGTTTTTTCCAGCTAGCTCTTCCTACGTGTATTGATAAAAAAATCATCTTACTATTCTACTTCCGTTGACAAGATAAGTATTAATTTTTATTGGTTATTACAAGACCAGTCCGGAAATGTCCCCTTCTTATGACCAAGCCATAAACTAGTTTAGTTAAAGGCTTAGAATTTCCTAACATAGAAAAGAGTTTCTCTTGAGCTTATGTGTGTGTGGTTTTTACAGGCCTGATAGGGGAATACTTTCAATTTGTAATGGGTTTGTGTGTTTCATTCACTCCTTTTATGAAGCAAAACTGATGCAACAACGGTCCAGCATGCCCAGCTATGCGTAGCTGATGATCAAAAGCTTAGGCCCCTCTCTTTCTATTAACAACATTTATCTTTTCCGGCCTCTCCTCTGCTCCTATCCTGTTTTACTCTCGCTGATTTCATTTATCCCCCTTCTCTCGCCCTCCCTCTTTCTCTCAAACCCTCCCACTTCCTCGGCGATGGGAATCTCCCTTTGGAATACAGTGTCAGACTTTGATAAAATACCTGCAGCTCTTACTTGCTCTGCTTTTCTCAAAACTTTCTCCGTGCTTGCACTAATGCTCTGTGGACTTAATGACTACTGTGAGCCAGGTTTGATCGAGCGCTACGCTACCTGCTTAGTCTGTCAGAGACAATTGATTGTTCGTAGATTCTGCTTGAAAAGATGATGCAAAAAGTAAAATGCTGACTCCATGAAAGATATCAATTAGTGCTCAATTATTAAAATAATAAATGACGAAGTAGCATTACATGATCGCTGTGTCTAAACATCTAGTGATTTCTTTTTGTGTTTTTTTTTGTGTATCTAATCATATTTTCACAAAGCACTCATATTAGTCTTTAAAACACAGTGTATATGTATATATATTTATATATATATTGTCAGGTATTGTGATCAATGACTCAAGCAGAGGTGGAATTGCTGGAATAAATAATTTATTGTGGGGAAGAATAATGAACATCCAGAACAGCGGCGAGAGTCCAGCATAGGCCGTCCAGCGAAGGCCGTCCAGAACGGCGGCGAGAGTCCAGCAAAGGCCGTCCAGGACGGTGGCGAGAGTCCAGCAAAGGCCGTCCAGAACGGCGGCGAGAGTCCAGCGAAGGCCGTCCAGGAGAACGGTGAGAGTCCTGCGAAGGCCGTGCAGGAGTAGGGCAAGCGTCCAGCGAAAGCTTCATAGGATGTCCCGGAGGGGGACGGAAGGCACGAAGCTCCGACGGGGGTCCCGGAGGACGACAGAAGCCCGAAAGCTCCGGAGGGCGTCCCAGAGGACGACAGTAGGCACAAAGATCTGGAGGTCGTCCGATAGGACGAAGACAGGAACCACGAAGACTTGGGGGTCTTCCGCTATGACGACGGTGGAAACCTCGAAGACTTGGAGGTCGTCCGGTAGGACGACGATAGGAGGCACGAAGACTTGGAGGTCGTCCGGCAGGTTGAAGACTAGCGGCACGAAGACTTGGAGATCGTCCAGGAGGACGACAACCGGAACTCCGAAGACTTGGAGGTCGTCCAGTAGAACGACGATAGGAGGCACGAAGACTTGGAGGTTGTCCGGCAGGACGACGACTAGAGGCACGCAGACTTGGAGGTCATCCGGCAGGAAGACGACTAGAGGCACGAAGACTTGGAGGTCGTCCAGGAGGACGACGACAGGAGGCATGAAAACTTGGAGGTCGTCCGACAGGCGCAGTCCCTCTGCGCCGGACCACAGTCCCCGTGCCTGACAAAGACAGGAGAAGCTCCCACGAGATCGCTGACAGCGGAAAGTCCTCGGCCAAGGTCGTCGACATCGTAGGACCTTGACGGAGGTTGAGGACAGTGGAGAGTACTCAACGAAACTTGAGAACGGCGGAGACTCCTCGTCGGAGATCGATGATGGCGGCGCCACAGCAGACACCGGCGACAGAGCACCCTCGACGAATGCCGCAGACAGCGACGACAGAGCACTCTTGACGAAGGCCGCAGACAGGGGTGACAGAGCGCTCTCGACGAAGGCAGCAGAAGGCCGGACCCCCTCCGTAATCGCAGGTGCTAGAGGCGGGTCACAGCGAACCCCCTCTGTAAGCGGCTCAAATCCTCCGTCAGGAGGCAGCTGGTCCACAGCTGTCTCTGGAGGTGGAAGGCCAGTCTTTTTCTGAGGCTGGAGCTCCTCAGCTAGTTTACCCTTGGACAGGGGCTCAGATACTAGCTTCTCCTGAAGCTCAGGCCATGTGGCAGGCTCCCCCTGGAGCGCAGCTCTGCCGCTAGCTCCTCCTCATAAAGGTTAATCAAACATAAAAGTTTGATTAACCTTTATGTTTCATAATACTGTACTAAAGACTCTTAAATGATTTCTGTCATGTCTGGGTCGTAACGGAAAGCAGAAAACAACGGGGTAAAATCAAAATTCTCAGTGAGGGGAACTAAATAGGGACAGTGATAAACAACATCAATAGGGGGCGGGGGAGAGACGGAAGACGATGAGGAACAGGAGACTGTAGACGAAGAAGATGACACGGAAGTGAAAACAGGCACGGAGCTCACCGGTGTTGAGCCCCAGCCCCCGGCTTAAAACTCAGAAAGAGCCAGGGCGTCGGCGAGCAAAATCACAGGCGAGCGGCATTTCTTGCGGCGGGAGGACTGTGAAGAGGGCATGACGGTTTTGAGGTGCACTGGTTTAAAGGGAGAGGAAACCAACCAAACCACTGTTGTGTCAAGGCATAAAGATCAGATCAACAATTCAGAGAGGAAAGGAGACATCTGAGGACATGAGAAAGAAGGTGGTGAGAGCCCATCAGTCTAGGGAAAGTTATGAGACCATCTCCAGCTTCATCCATCCACTGTGAGACAAATCATTTACAAATGGAGGGGACTACGCATTACCGCAACTCTGCCCAGAAGTGGACGGCCGTCAAAACTTACACAAAGAAGCACCGGAAAAATAGTAATGCAGGCAAAGGCCAACCCACGCATCACCTCCAGAGAGTTGCAGATCTCTCAGTCAGCGTCTGGGATAAATGTACATGCTTCTACAATCAGGCAAAATATCAATAAACATGGCATTCATGGAAGAGTAGCTAGAAGGAAGCCTCTGCTCTTAAGAAAGAACAAAGCCGCCCGTTGAAACATTGCCAGAGAGCACTTGGACAAACCAGAGGCTTTCTGGAAGTCCATTCTCTGGACAGATGAATCCAAAATTGAATTATTTAGCCACAATCACAGGCGTCATATTTGTAGAAAAGTAAATGCTGCAGTTAAAGAGAGGCGCCTCCTCCAGACAGTAAAGCATGGTGGTGGAAATGTGAATGTCTGGGGATGCTTTTCTGCCTCTGGACCTGGATGACTCCGTATAATACAGGGAACCATCAATTCCCAGGACTATCAACAAATTCTTGACCAGAATCTCCTGCCATCAGTCAGGGAGTTAAAGCTGGGATGGAAATGGATTATGCAACAAGACAACGACCCAAAGCATTCCAGCAAAAGTACCAAAAAATGGCTTAAGAGAAAGAAGATTCGCACTCTGGATTGGCCCAGTCAAAGTCGAGATCTCAATCCCATAGAAATGCTGTAGAAAGATCTGAAACGGGCAGTGCATGCCAGATGTCCCTCCAACCTAACTCAACTGGCAGAGATCCGCGAGGAGGAGTAAACAAAAATCCCAAAAAGCAGATGTGAGACACTTGTTTGTAGTTACAGAAGACATTTAGTTGAAGTAATGGCTGCAAAAGGAGGTGTCACAAGGTACTAACTGAAATAGTTCACATACTTTTGCACTTGGCGGATCTTCTGTTTTTTGACAGATACAATGTTTGTTGAATAATTAATGAAAATATTTGTCTTTTTGTCTTTGTGTCTCTTATTTGGAAGCACTGCTTTACAATTTGAGATATGGATGTTCATTTCACATGATTATTTTACTTTCTCTTTAGGAAACAATGACCATTTTTGGGTGGTTCACAAACTTTCAAGCTGCACTATATATATGTCCATCCATTTTCTGTACACCCTTCTCCCTTTTGGAGTCGGGTGGGTCTGCTGGCGCCTATCTCCAGCTTACAATGGGCGAGAGGCAGGGTTACACCCTGGACAGGTCGCCAATCCATTGCAAGGCAACACAGAGACATACAGGAAACACAGCCACTCATACACACACACACATATATATATATATATATATATATATATATATATATATATATATATATATATATATATATATATATATATATATATATATATATATATATATATATATATATATATATATATATATATATATATATA
>JAVLVB010000103.1:1401933-1411961 GCA_032876305.1 Orestias chungarensis | reverse complement strand
GCTTTCAGGCATTTCTGTTTTTTGGGTGGAGAAAACAAGCAGAGAACATCACTTCAAATTTGAATATTGGTTCTTTATGAATAGTGGCCGAGGTGAATTTTAAAGTGCAGGAGCTGAATTCATACAGAGCAGGCAGGTAGTAAAACTAAAGATGGGGGGCCACCGTTACCTCTATGAGCAGTTTGTCTACATAGATGAACACAAATGTATTTTTGTATGCATGAAGGCAGACACGTTGAGGCAGACTGAGGCACGGCATGGAAATGGGCTTTTATATGCTGGATGGCTGATATATCTCCAAAAAGACTGAGTTACTGAGCAGCAGGCAGCAGGTCAGACTGTGAAGGAACAGCACTCTGCATACAAGTAGTCTGAAAAAGGAAAATTCTGACTCGTGGTTATAGCTTCTGAATTGCATTTGTCATACAATTAAACAAACATGTTCAACGTTATTACGCGGCTGTTACCGTGGAGTTTTGCTTTACATCTGGAACACAAGCTGAAAGCCGTCTGTTGCCGCGCATTTGCTTTGGTTTTTCTGCAAACGCTGTCACAATCCGATCTGCCTCCGCTGACATCCCAGTTAATTAAATCCAATCAGATTTTCATGCAAACTGTTTTGTTTTGATCATTTACATTCAGAAAACACATTTGTATGCTGGTCCGAGCTCACGGGGGACAGGCTGCATACTATGATGTCCTCCAGCACTTCATTTTAATTCAGGAAGACATCTGCTTGAAAAACTTACAGCTACAGTATGTATCTGTGAGTTTCACCTAGCCCTAACTTACCTTGTATTCAAAGCAAATAATTCATATGATCATTGAATTTTAAATGGTTTTATTTAGTTTCCATATCACATGTCACGAGCAGCGAAATGCTTCATTGAGGATGAATCCATCCAGGTCATTTTAAAATATATTATTATGCTTTTTTCTGTCATATATGGAGGATCGATTGTGCCCTAATTAAAAATACAATTCACAGATAAATAACTTATCAATATACACAAAAGTATTCAATTAAAAGTACAAAAACAAATAAATGTTGGCAGTACTTATACAGTGAGAAAGTACTCAAGTACGTATTCTGATTATTTCCAGGATTCATTTCAGATTGTCTGTTTCTGACTTACTAAGCAAAGAAAGCGGGCGTCCTCTTTGTAGCATTACACAGCACAATTAAACTAGACTCTTGTCTTGGTAACAATATCGAAAACAACAAGTAAAGGTTCGGTACGCTGAATTTAGGTCAAACGTCGGAAATTGGAGCTCTTTCTTAACTTTAGAGTTTGACTTCTTCTCTGCATGATCTTTCAGTCCATGCTCATTTGATTCTGGCGTAAACATTTCACACAACAATGTTTTATCTCTTGAACCCAGAATCAATCTTGTTTTTCAACAAACTGATGACTGGAGGTTCCCATGTGTCTCTTTTTTCTACAGTCATCAGTTCTCCACCTGATCTCATGCCCTAATCTAAAAGACTAAAGAAAGGGAACCAGTGCATATGTGGTGGTCCTTTCTTTCTTTGAAGAAATCTACAGATTGGAATCAATTATCAAGCTTCAACTCAATAACCAGGACATTAACGTAACCGCTCACACTTACTTTGAGCAGAGGAAGGTGAAAGAGGGTCAAGTGTGTGTGGGTGTGTTCATGTGTGTGCAGGACAGCTATGACAGTACATGCTGACTGACCAGCCGGCTGAGAAGAGAGATTGGGGAAGAGGAAAGATTAGAGGTGGTGAGGGGGAGAAAGGTTTCCAGGATTCGCAATAAGTGGGTCATGTAACAGCAGAGACTGACAGGAGGTGGTCAAGGTAAAAGGATATGTGTGAAAATGAGAAAGAAAGTGGGGGTTTGAAGTGGTATACAGGGGGTTTCATGTCTCCTAGAGAAAGGTTAGAGGAGGGAGAGGTTGATGGAAAATAACTTGAGGGGTGAAAGCACGAGGAGACAGAAAGGTGATAGGAATAGTTTTAGGGTGAGAAGAGTGGAAATGGCTGAGAGAGGGGGGAAATGACAGGAAGGGGGGGCACTGCAAGATGGAGACGTATAGAAAGAAGCTAAAGCCAAGGAGGGCGACAACAAAAGAATCACAGGTGGGAAATTAACAGGGGAGGGGGGTAGAAGGAAAGGTCAGAGGGAGAAAAGGGAGCGAGCAGAAGTGATAATGCTAAAAAAGATGGAGGCCAAAAAGAAAGGAGATGAGGGGTGTTTGGAGCTTTGGCTGTGACATCGCTGACCCCGAGCAATCTCCGGTTCCCTCTCAGCTACCTGGAAGGTTTGTCTGTGTGTGTGTTCTCTTGTGAGTAAGCCAGGGAGCAACAGCGAGGAGGAACGGCCTCCCATGATGCATGCCCCATTGTGTCAGTGCTGGTGTTCAGGCTGGGCGCAGCTTGCAGGCCCCTCCTAAGAGTGACGGGTTTCCCAAGCAGCCTTTCTCCCCGGCTGCCTGTCAGTCAACGTTATCTCTCCAAAAAAAAACTCCAAAAGGACTTTAAGAAAGAAAGAGTGGAAGCTTTTTATGCTACATTGCATTTCTCTTTTGAGGCACGCATTTTCTTTCTTCTTCTTTTTTAATCGCATCAAAGAAATGCTGGACATATACAGATGATCTCATCGCCCTAGACTGGGGCATGAATAAGTAGCAGATGAGGCATGGACAGATTGTCCTTTATTATTCTTTTTTTTTGCCGATCAAATATCACCTGAAGCATTAAACCATTAAAATAGGTTACTCTGGGACAGAACATTTTGTCAGGACAAGATGTTCCTCAACCCTAAAAAGATATTATGTTATTTTTACAGTGGGGGGAAAAAATACATATTTTTACGCCACCTAAATTTTAGCATGGCCCATTTACAAATAATGACAAATGTGATGTTTTAGTGTGAATGTATATTTAAAAAATCCTACTTAAGTATGTTTGTCAAAATAAAACTTAACATTTTGTCCAGAAACCTTTGTTTAGAGTTGCAAAGGTCACACGTTTCCTTTAGTTCCTAACCTGGTTGGCATGGCAGCAGGAACTCTGGTCCTCTCCCTCATCCAGACCTTTCAGGTTTCTGGGCTGTTGCTAGGCAACAAAGAGTTCAACCCTCCTCCAAATATCACCTTTTAGGCTCAGGTCTGGCAACCGACCAAGAAACTAGGCAACATCTAAATACTTCTTAAAAAGCAACTCCTTGCAACCTATTGGGTGTTTTAGAGATATAAAAAAACTTTTTTGGGCTAATTTAAAAAATAAACTAGCTTGGTTAAATTTTAATAATTGGGATGAATTTGAATGATTGGACTGCAGTGAATTATTTTAAAGTAACGTGTTTTTAATTGGCACTATATATATAAAAACAATTGAATTGTATTGATTTACATGATTGAGCTGTCTTCACTTCTCCTTTTGTAGTTCCAAACCTCACAGTAGATTGGCGCCAACCATCCTGCTTACACCCCATTAACACAAGCTCATTTTAATAATCCTAAACTTGTCCCTTCAGACAGTTTCAGTTCTTCTAAGATTTGATTTTGTTTGGATAGAATTTAGTAAATTGGTTTTATATACAGTCATAACTGCTAAACACACTTGAACTGAATAGAAACGTTGACGTCAAACCTTTGAGTCTTCACACTCACTGGAGCCAGAACTGCAAGTGAACTCTGTTCCAGTGTGATGTTGTCTTTTTAATAAAGCTGTTGTCGAAGAGTCCCTTGAGCAAACACCCACTCAGAGAGCTCAAACCCGCAGCGTGAAGTACACCCTATTAGGATGAGCCAATACGTTTCCCACCATCAGCAAAAAAAAAAAATTTAAAACAAAAACAATCACGTAGCAAACATCAAGGGCCCACAGGTGCATATCCATTTTAAGGAATCACACCACCGACCAGATGCACGTATGACCCTTAACCCTCTGTTCCCCCGTGCTCCTTCACAGCTCAATGCAGGATTTTTTTTATTTCTTTTAATAAAGCAGCCTTAAAAACACAGCGGGTACCAGAGGCCCTCAGGTAAACAGCTAATGAAATCCCTCTCTCCCTCACGGACTAAATCATCCAAATAGCAACCGGCACCTCCGGCACAGAGGCTGACGGATGGCAGGGAACCAGGAAGAGATGGGGAAAAAAAGGAGAAGGGAGGGGGATGAGAGAGATTTGGAAAGACTGCAGGATGGAGCCTGATGAAAAAGGCTACACACAAAACTGCTCAATGGAAGTGGATATTAGACACATCTAAGCATCTTAAGAGCAATACATCACTTCATTGAGAAACTTAGCCCCTTTTGAGACGGTAGCAAGCGTCTGACTGCTGGTATAAATCCAGCTTTTCTGGAGAATAAGATTTCCTTCCACCTGATGCTGTTATGTACGCTTAACCTCTCTGTATACTCGGAAACACGAAAGCTTGTTAAAATACAAGGAAAGTGTCACTTCAGATTCATCAGGAGTGTTTTGGCTTACCTGCTGTTTTTATTTTGGTTAAATTTGATTTTTTTTTTTATTCACTACTCTTCAGGATGAACATTGTGAACAACTATGAGGTGTTGTTACACTTATGGAAAACTGGAGGTTTATATCAGCTCAGAATACATTTTGGAAGTTATTTAGAAATCCTAAACATTTCAAAAGTTTTATCATAACCCTGAGATTCATTGGATTAAATTACTGGGCTTTAATAGGAGAAACCAATGACAAAAATTATCTATAGTAAAATTTAAATAGTGTCCAACCATCCATTCACCCATATATGCATGTGTATCCATCCATCCATCAGTCTATACATCCATGCGTTCATCCATCCTATTATCCATCCTTCATTTAATCTGTCTGTGTATCCATCCACCAGTCACGGTTTGATGGTTTATTGTGTTTTTATTCTGTCTAGTGCTTTTGTTCTATGTTATTTTCCCTCCCTGTGTTCTCCAGTTCCCCCTGTGCTTTCTATCGCTCTCTTTCTTGCTAAGTTCTACTTCCCCCTTCATCACACACACCTGCAACTATTTCTCCAATCAAGTCATTTCCTTTGTTACACTCACACTCCCAGCATATATACCTGGTTCTTCATTCTACTAACGCCTGGATTCTCCCATTATGTTCCTTCCTTGCCTCATGCCAGTCTCACCATTGTGCTCCTAGTTGTTCTCCACGTCGTTTTTTCTTGTCTTTCTCAAGTGTTCCTTTCAAGTACCTCCTCGTTTTACTCCCCTGTCTGCTGTCTCTCCTAGCATCGCCAGATACGTCCTTGTTCTCCGTTGATTTTTTGGTCTGTTATCCCTATTTAAACTAAAAGAAATCCTCTTTTGCATTTGGGTCCACCACTCACTCCTAGCCCAACACCATCCTTCTCCCCAGTCTCTTGGTTGAGCTCTTTTGAGGAGGTCCTAGGGTCTTCCTAAATCAGTCGAGAAACAAAAAAAAAATGTTATTTCTGAAAGAGTTTTCTGGGTTCACCTTTCTGACAACTGAACCAACTTTTAAAAGAAAACAATAAGGTTGCTTCATTTCAGCTTTGATGAATGAATATACAGAAAATGTAAGCAACAATGTAAACAAGACAGACAGAAAATTATAGTAAATGTACATTGATCCTCATGCAATGCCATTATTGATTAGGTACACTGGCCAACAGGGTTGAAAAGCATTGTAACAGCTCTTTAGTTTAAGATGCATTGATAAAACATTATTCAGTTATGATTATTATGTTTTATTTTTACGACTTTCAATTTATGTTTATAGCTACTCATAAAATCTAACATAAAAACGGAATTGGTTACAACATCTTGTGTAAGCGGTTTCTGTCTCGTTAAAACAAAGGCAAAATGAGTCCAAATTAATTAGGTAAAATTGCTGGTACTTCTAAAGTACAATTATCCTGGATATTCCAACAGAAAATGCAAACTCTAACCAGTTTGTCTCAAAAAAGACAGAGGCGGACAATAACAACTTAGCTTTACTCTGTTCGGTCGTCCAGTTTTCTGCTTTTTCTTGCTCGCTCTGAATGAACAACACAATTCAACACATTAGTTTAAAAAAAAGGTTTTTTCACACCCTCAAGTATTTTGTGGCTTCTTTTAAGCTGACCTGAAACCCCAAACACATCATCTGCACCTTACAGAGGTGCATTATTGGCCTATTACGTTTGTTGTTGTGCTGCAGCTACCCCAGAACCATTATAGGTTATCTGAGCTTCAGTGTGGATAAAAGCATTTCTATAAACTGCCTCATGTTTTTGATAAAGACGACCACTTTTAGAAAAAATAAAAATAAAAGAGATGACATGGTCCAAGTGCTTCCTCTAAACCTGTTTTTAAGCACTGCACTGATACATAAGATTAAAAGTTCCACCTTATCCTGTAAACTATCACAACCCGAGTTTCCATTAACTTTTTTTAGGAGCATTTTGAACTATTGTCTTTGTAACGATCCGTGTTTTGGTTTGGTTCAGTTCATTATTATTTACTCGTTGTTATCATTAATTATCATTAGTTATTGTTTTGTTTAGGTTATTTTCTATTTTGGTTGAGTCTTTGTTTTGTTGTTCTTTTCTGTGTTCTTTCCCTTTCTCTCTGTGTGTTTCCTGCAGCTTGAGTCCCCTCATTATCTTTTCCACCTGTTCTAAATTATCTAATCATCTTCTCCACCAATCCAACCCCGGTTCCTCCATACTTAAGGAACATTCATTCATTCTCTCACCGCTGGATCGTCTGCTGATTTTCCCTCCTCGTCATCTCCTGCATGTTCATCCACGTCTTCTGTAAGCCTCCTCTCCTGCTCGCTGAGTTCTCTGTCCTGGCTTTTCTCCATCCTTATTTCTCCCCTGGTCCCGTCCTTGCCTTGACTTTGGGTTTTGTTTCCCGTGCTTCCCCCCCTCGTGATTATTATTGTTGTTATTTAGTCTGATAATTTATTTCCCCCTCGTGATTATTATTGTTGTTATTTTGTTTGTTAGTTTATTTCCCCCTTCCCGTGTTCTTTAGCTGGTTTGTTTATTTGATTGTTGTGTTTATGTACGTTTGTAGTTCCTGCGTCTCGCTTCAGTTCTCCGCTTTGTTTACGTTTGTAGTCCCCCTTCTGCTCTCTGTTTACGTTCCGCGTTGTTCAGTTTCTGCTTTACCTTGCTCTCGAGTCGTTGATTGCAACGTGACAGTCTTAGGAAAAGGTTAAAAATTAACAAACTTCCTCACCTGAGGTGGTTTTTGACTTTTCTGAATTGAAGATTTAGGTGAGATGAAAAACCAATTTGTCAAATTAGTCATGATTTAATAAAGCCTTTTCTACCACTTCTTGTTTAATGCAGCAATATGTAACGTTGACATCTGACAAAATGATGCTTGGTTGTTTCGCTCCAAACCAGCAGATGGATTCACATGACAGTTAGAGGGACAGTTATACTTTCCAACTGATCAAGGCAGATCAGTCTTAAGACCTTTTGACACGGATCCTCAGATTATTACATGAGGCATCTAGACTAGTAGGAGTTAGTCCATTAAAACATCAGGATAAAAAAAATAACTGTCTTTCCTAGTGCTCTGAAATTAAACTAGTGTAAAAAAAAAAAAAAAACCTGAGCTCATAGGCTGGATTTTTAAACTTGTAGTACACACCAACATATTTTGAACACTGTTACATCCTCCATTGGGGAATTAATTTGTTTTGATTTCAAGTAATGCCTTGCTCCGGTTCAGGGTCCGCCTCCTCCAAGAGTAGATGCTGGCTGCTTACCCACCCTCTATCCAATCAGCAATTATCTGCCCGTTATTTAAAGGCTTGGAAGCGGCATTGCTGTGACTTTTGGCCATTTGTTTGCTGTACACCCTTGTGTTCTGTGCAGGCTAGAACTCCCTCTGTGTCAGGGAATGCGATCAATGACTCGAGCAGAGGTGGAATAGTGAGAATAATGATTTAGTGTGGGAAAGAATAATGAACAGAACAAAACAGAGGCGAGTGGAAACTGTACAGGATAAACTCGGACCTGAACGTAAAAAACAGAGACAAAGTAATACAGGACTAATCGGGGCTGACGCGGAAACAAAACTAGAAAGTAAACAAAAGGAATAACTAAAGCTGAACACAGGAACTATGGAGCGAGAAAGAACTAAACAATATAAATAAACAAACAAACTAACAACAACGAGGGGAACCAGAGGCAACAAGGAGCCAAACTACTGAGGAAATAAACTACAAACAACAAAGAAGTACGCGATGGAAACCAGAGACTACAGGGATTTAAAATCATAAAGGAAATAACTTAAATGGGAATGGAGGAGGATGATGGAGGAGAGAGAGAGAAATAGCACAGAGAACCAGAGAGCAAGAGGGGGAAAAAAGGCTTACAAGGACACGGTGGGGAAACGGCAGGAGATGCAGCTGAGACACGGGAGGTAAACAGACGATCCAGCGGTGAGTGAATGAATTAACCAGGCTTAAATACTGAGGAGCAGGAGGTGGAGTGGTGGAGATGATGATTGGATAATTGCAAACAGATGTGAATGATAATGAAGAGAGAAAACACAGAAAGAAGAGGGACAGAGCAAGGGAAACTAGAGAACACAGAATATAACAAAAACAAAGACTAAACCAAAATAGAAAATAACCTAAAGAAAACAATAACTAATGATAACAAACTAAAACAAAGCAACTACAACAAATTAAACAACAAACTAACAGGGAACAAAAACACATATCATGACACTCTGTTTATTTGTTCCGTTTTTACATTTGCTCAGGTGGTTGAGTAGGGGAGAGCCATTTTGTTTGACTCCAGTTTTCTCCTGGTTATGTAGATTGTTAGGAAGGTTATTTTGTAGGTTTGTATCCCTTGGTTGTATTGGAGTGAGGTAAGTTTCTTTATTTCTTTCTATGTTTAGGGTGGTTTTGTTTGTTATGTTGCCCTGAGCTCTCCCTGAAGTTTTATCAGTCTGAAAAGCAAATACATGAATGGCAAACAGTAAACTTCTAAAATGCCACTTTGACTCCTTTCACTGTCAGAAATTATGTTACTCCCCCTTAGACCCAGCAATGGGATGTAACAAACACTTAACAGTGTCAGTGGTAGTTCCTAATACACTTAACACTACTAGAGGCATCCGCACATTATGCTGCTGGAGAAACAGAGATAAGTATGAGTAACTTTATTTAAACCCTTCTTGTTTCACCTACCCCCGATGCTGCTAAATAATACATCCCATAAAAACCCGGAACACAAGAAGGAAGTTGTTTCACACCAACAATAACTGTAAGTCAAGAGTGTGACTCTGCCGCATTACGCAAATTATATCCATTCAGGGAAAAAAGCAGCATGCAGAGGCTGTTAGAGCGTGCAGCATGAAGCAGACATTGGATGGATTAAATCTACAGCAATAGAAGCATTTCATATAGTTTAAATTTAAAACATGATAGGAATAAAATTATATTTTCTTTGTTATTCAGACCTGAGATCCGAGTCTATTCAGAGTCTATTCAATTCATAAATCTAAATGGCGTACAAACCCTAAACACCCATACCTAATGGTCATTCTGTTCATATTTAAAGTCATTTATAGTCAATGTTCAAGCAGAATTTGTGTTTGTTTATAAATCTAAGCATACACAGCAAACTATATAATACTATAAATAATACTGGAGTATCTGAATGGATTTGAACAACTTTAAAACATGATTATGTGTCCGCCATAGTATAACTACCGAGCTCTGTGATGTGTATCAGTATTTATTTTTGTTGTATAATTGGCTTAATTTGGCTTAACTTTAAATGGTCATAATTAATGTGAATGAATGAAAATAGTAAAACAAAGAGACTGTCAGGTTGAGTCATTCTGTGCTGTTTCCTAGGTGGCCACGGGGGTCGCTGTTGCGGGGCTCCAGGATGGAGTCCCGCGGTTCCCAGGTGTCTCGGGTTGGCACTGATGAGCAGAGCAGTATAAGAGGAGTGTGGATCAACTACTCGGCGCCTGAGTGTTGCCAATTATCGGTAACCCTCAACCTCAGAGCCAAAAGTCGTTTAGACTATCTTCCTAGTGTTGCTAC
>JAVLVB010000103.1:1381567-1400685 GCA_032876305.1 Orestias chungarensis | reverse complement strand
TCCTCGCTCTCAGAGGTATCCCGGTCTTCCACGTCGAGCCTCCCGTTCACTTCCGCCACTCAGTGCCGCTCGCACTTTTCCCCGTGACCATCACCGCAGACTCACCGCTGGATCCAACCCCTTTCCGTGTCACTACTCACTTTCAATAAACACCGTAAACGTATCTTCTGAGTGTCTCTGCCTTTGTGGGTCGGAAACCTAAAACCCGACATGACAGAGACAGGCGAGAAATTAAAAATGATAAACAGTCAGTGTTTTACCTGTCATCCCACATCTTCACACAAGTCCCAGATATTTCTGCAGTAACATATCCCGTGGCTAAACCAAACACATGTGATGTGATGTGAGCCACACAAAGAACACACATGTGTACATGCGGATTTGGAACTCTTTTGACGTGTGGGTCATATTCTCTGCGTGCATGAAGTATTTCCTTTAACCATGTTTTAGAGTAGAGATTTTGTTGTCAGAGTGGTTTTCCAACTCTTGATCAATTTGACCAAGATAAATGTTGAAAACGTCCACATTTTTCTCAGTTTTGTTATTTTAATTTGGACCATGAGTCTGGAAATAAACAGAGGTAGGTGGAATACCTAACAATTGTACTCAAGAAAGACTAGCACTACTTCAACAAAGCTATACTAGCATTCGAAGAAGGTACTCAAGTAGTAGTAAAAAATATATACTGGTTAAAATCCTTATTGCTTTACTTGAGTACCTAAATATCAAATCTGATTTGATCTCTAGAAAATTATGTCCTCGGGCCGACAATATGCACAATGTGTGGTTTCCTGAACACTAAACTAAAATAAAATGTGTAAATAAATAACAGCTGGTTATTTGCCAAACCATTTTTCCCTGTTAAAGTTATTAGAAAAACAATATTTTATAGTCTATATCCTAGAAAAACAAATCAAACAACCTCCAATGAAAACATGTGAACTGTTTTCACACAAAAATTTACATTAATGCCAAAAATGCTAAAGTCAGTGCCTCTCAGTACTTAAAATAGGTATAATAAGTATTAGTACTTCTTATCGACCAATGGAAATTTTTATGATAAAGAAATATCCAAGTTGAACCAATTATACCACATAACCCTGGTATAAGAGAACTGTCTGTTCAAGAGTGATTGTAGGAAACTGGAAACCAAATATCTATTGACTATTAGTTTCTTCTCCCCATGCTTAATAAGACAGATTTCTGGACTAACAACCGTGAATCTCCACAGCTCCTCCAGTGTTACCATTGACCTCAAAGACATGCAGGTTTAGGGAGAGGAACATGTAGCTGTAGGCATCCACGTTAACAGCCCCATTTTAGGGTGGCTGGAGCCAAAGACAGGGCTACACAAAGTCATCAGACAGACCAAGCACAAACGTTAAACTTTCGAAGCTATAATTAGGCCTTCATTATAATGTAGTATCATTTGGAAGAACAGATTCATACTACGTCGCAATAAATCCTTATTTTACAAATATTGGATTCATTCACTGTATTGTAGTTGTGTGTATCTGCATTTATGACCGTTTAATCCAGAGTAAAGCAGACAGCTTTATGCTACCCCTCATCGGGCGGCTGTGCGCGCTCCAGCGAGCGGCAATCCGATTCTGGTAGACGATATCTTTTTGGCACGACATCGACGTTCGCAGCGCTCGCGGTTTTGGGGGTTGAATGTAAATATTGTGGTTGTGGGGGTGAAGTGTAGTTCCCAGAAAAACCGGATTCAAGATATAATGAAATATCTGCGCTTCGACCACAAAGACACTCGTTTGAAACGCGTGAAAACGACAGACTTGCTGCAATTTCAGACATCTGGCAACAGTTTGTACAGAACTGTGTGTTGTCCTACAGTCCAGGGAAACATATTACTGTTGATGAGCAGTTCGTTCTCCCTTCTGCAACAAAGCTGAAGTTGGCTTCAGATTCCAGCTACAATGAGGAATGAATAAAGGGCGATTCCGCTCAAATTTCAAATTTATTCTTGTATAGATAAAAAAAAAACATAAACACTTAAAACCTGGACTGGATTGTTCTAAAGAGATTGCAGAATATTAATAGTAGTTTTGTAAATAAGGCATACATATGTTATATTGATATGGTCTGATATAAAATTACCTTCAGAGTTTTACCATGTTTTTGTTTTTGAACTCCATGAAGCGTGAGGCAGAAAGACAGGCTGTGGACGAGAGTGAGGAAGGGAGTCCAGATTCAGACGATTTATTTATTTATTTTGTATTTTAGCACATTTTAGCTGCTGTAGTTTAGCCAGCAATATAATAATGAAAGCTATGTTTAAATAGAATAGAAATGGTGGAAAGTGTGTCCCCAAAGTGTGATGCTCTTAAAATAATGAATTGATTAACAAAGCCTTAGTAGGTGCCCTGAGCAATATCTTCCCTCCTTTGGGGGCTAAGCCACCCCTGTCCCTCAAACCTAGTAATGTCCCTGGCTGTAGGCGTCCAGTTGCTCTGTCAGATGTTCAACACGTGTTATACTGTTTATTAATCCAACCATGCTTTAAATGTCTCAACAGTAAAAAGGAATGAAAACATACATAATTTCCTTTTCACATAAATCATCCACAGTAATCAACCCGACGTGAAATCCTGATAAAATTCTGTCATATGTCTTATTGTGACGTAAAATAAATGTGGGAAAAAAAAGATTAAGGGACGTGAAATTTTTTCCAGCAGTACGTTTTCTTTGTAGTTTCTTCAGACACGTCTTTATAAGCCTCCACAAACGCATTTAATCAAAAACTGTTCCTTTGAGACAGACTGACAGGTTTTTCATTATGTCCAGCAAAACTGCCAGGTGGCTGTTTTCTAATTACATCAAACATCACTCAAGCATTTATTCACCTTTTGTGGCTCTTTCCTCCCCAGCCGCCCCACGAGCAGGCAGCCAGAAAACATCGTTATTTCAGTAATATACTTCCTTCAGGGGCCTGGTTTCAAATTCACTCATTGATTACAACAAGGAATTTAATGCTTAACAATTTATCACTGTTAGATTGAACCAACATGAATTAGCTTAAAGCTGGGTTTTATTTCTTCTTTTCTTAGACTTAGCAATGATTTTTTTATTCCTCGCACATCTGACTGAACAGTAGGAGGTTGAGCCGTCTACTGCGGCGCCGCCTCCGTCCTGAGCAAGTTTTCAGCCATCACTTGTCTGGTTCCAGACTCGCGATCGGTCTGTTCAGACCTGATAAATCTGGTTTAGGGCTTCCACTGCGCTACAGACACACGTAAGAATTACTTTACATGTTTTTGTCAATAAACAGGGGAAAATAAGTTCATTTAGCTCTCCATGTGAGATTTATGATAATTCTTTAGAAGAGGATGTCAATCAAACCAACAATTTTTTACTCGAGGTTAACATAAGTACAAATGAAGAGACTAACATCTTTCATGTCTTACCCGTTTATGCCATGAAAATTATTGCACAGCTGAAAAGATTTCTCTCTATTTAAAGTATACCATATTAATTGCTTACACTGGCATTTTGAATGTATTTTTTCATCAGCCAATAATCTAAAAAACTTAATGTCAAGCTTGTCTTTAAAGTCATATCAGCATCATGTGAAATCAAGGCATGTGGACAACAATAGGTTATAAAAACTGCAAAATAAAGTTTATAGATGCCTCTCCCATCTTCCCTGCTGTGTTTCAGTTGTGCAGAAAAGAAATACTGCATTAGCAGGACGATTGTTTTAAATTGAGGATCTTTATTTCTTTTTTTAAAAGCCTCATTATTTTCACAAATTCCCTGATGTACTTACATCAGGACAAGGAGACGGGTTAAGTACATGTATAAAACAAAGTCACTGAAGTAAAAGGTACCAACTAATAGTTGACCAACCCAGCAGATCGACACGTCACGTCCTGTAAGATTGATCTTTAACAGACATTTCCTCATATCTTTCACAAAGCAAATTGCACTAATTCAGGGGTGCCCACATTTTTCGAGCATGCAAGCTACTTAAAAGATGGCCAAATTTCATATAATTTAAATTATTTTTATTGTATATTTTGTCCTTTTAGGATGAAATATAATTTCAATTTCATCTATAATACATATTAGTTTGTCTTGCATAACTGCGTAAACCCACTGTGGAACATGTGTGTTTCTACCGAAGCACAAGCAGGTGCTGATAAAATATATAATATACAATAGATACATCCTTCACAGTGTGGGGCAGTGCTATCACTAAAAAAAGGACACCAAGAGACTCCAGCGCATTATCAAGTCTGCAGAGAGGACCATCGGTGTAAAGCTGCCCGCACTGCTGGACCTGCATGCCTCCAGAACCAGGAAGCGCGCAGAGAAAATCATAACTTCACCCATTTCACCCTGGCCGTCACCTGTTTAGGTGCCTTCCATCAGGCCGACGCTTCAGCCACATGAAGACCCGTACAACCAGACTACAGAGAAGCTTTTTTCCAACTTCCATTATTCTCATGAACAATTGAACAATTTATTTTTATATTTTTATATTTTCTATAGTTTTATACTGCAAAAAACGGTATAATATCAATATAAATTACACATGCTAAATGTTACAAATGTTTCTTTAGTATATTTTTCGTGCACTGCAAGCATATGTGTAACTAAAAACAAATTCCTTGTATGTGTGAGCATACTTGGCCAATAAAGCCTGATTCTGATTCTGATTCTGCAATGCTTCAAACAGGACGTTCTCAGATGGACGTGGCCACTGAGCTAAGAGTGTCACAGAGTTTCATCAGCAGGTTGCAACAGAGATACAGAGAGGCATAGAGTGGACGTCCTTTGGCCACATCCCATGCTGATGACTGCTACATTGTGAACAATGCCATGAGAAACCGGATGATGAATGCCACTCAACTCCAGGCATGTTTAAGGAAGGATAGAGGCACCCAAGTGTCTTGTCAGACCATTTGAAACCATTTACATTAGCGTGGTCGACGTGCTAGACGACCTGCAAGGGTACCTGACCACACCAGCAGGCACAGGCGTCATCATCTTGCAAGGGCCAGGGAGCATTTACGCTGGACGAGGGACCAGTGGGCCTCAGTGCTGTTCTCTGATGAAAGTTAATTCATGTTGAGCAGAAATGATGGCCGCCAACAATGCTGGAGACGTCAAGGAGAGCGCTATGTATCAGCCACTGTTGTCACCAGACGAGCTTTTGGTGGTGGCGGTGTCACAGTGTGGGCAGGTGTGTCCAGTCTGAATAGAACTGCACTACACTTTGGGAATGGTACAGTGACAAGCCCATACTACCTGAAAAACATCAATAATCCATTGATTGTTCCCTTACATGAACAACACAGGCCTAATTTCATCTTCATGGACGACCATGCTCCAGCTCATTGAGGTCGCATCATCAGGGAACGGCTGTTGGAGACTGGTGTACCTCAAATGGAGTGGCCTGCACTTTCTCCAGACCTGAATCCCATTGAAAACCTGTGGGATTAACTGAGTCGCTATGTAGAGGCTCGAAACTCTGCACCCCAAAACCTCAATAACCTCAGGGCTGCCCTTCAAGAAGAGTGGGATGCTCTGCCTCAGCAGACAATAAGTCGACTTATGAACAAACTGTAATTGATGCTCAAGGACACATGACATTTTTTTATGTGGTGTACACACCATTGTTAACTTTTGTTTCAACAAAGCGTTTGAGATGAGGAAATCACCAGTGCATCCTTCTACTTCAATATCCTACTTTCTTGATATGATATACCTGTAGCGGGAACTTTTTACATTTTCCACAAATTTCCCCCGAAAGCCAAATATCCATAACATTTTGTGAGTAGTGTATATATATATGTATGTATGTATGTATATCTATTATAATTCTACACTTGATACTCCGTAGCCTCCTGCCTGAGGGGAGCGGGACAAAAAGTGAGTGTGCTGGGTGTGTGGGGTCCTTCATGATGCCGGAGGCCCTCTTCCTGCATCTGGAGGTGTAAATGTCTGTGGTGCTGGGGAGGCTTACTCCAACAGTTCTCTGTGCAGACTTCGCCACTCTCTGCAGAACTTTCCTGTCTGCTGCAGAGCAGCTTCCATGCAACACGTTGATGCTGGAGCACAAGATGCTCTCCACCACACATCTGTAGAAGGAGGTGAGAACCGAGCTCCCGAGTCCACCTCTTCTCAACCTCCTGAGGAAGTTGAGCCGCTGCTGCGCCTTCCTGACCAGAATGGAAGTGTTGTTGCTCCAGGTGAGGTTGTTACTCAGGTGTACACCCAAGTACCTGTAGCTGTTGACCACTTCCACCGGAGATCCTCCCATGTGCAGGGGGAGGTGGGCATGCTTGCCCCTTCTGAAGTCTACAATCATCTCCTTGGTTTTCTTTACATTAATGCAGAGGTTGTTCTCTCTTCACCAACCCTCCAGGTGTTCCACCTCCTGCCTGTAGCTGGACTCATCCCTGTGTGTGATGCATCCAACCACTGCTGTGTCATCCGCAAACTACACAATATGACAGCCTGAGTGGATAGGCGAGCAGTCATATGTGAGCAGTGTGAACAGGAGGGGGCTCAGCACACAGCCCTGAGGCGAGCCAGTGCTGAGGGTGATGGTGGGGGAGGAGATGTTGTGAATCCTCACAGACTGCGGCCTGTTGGTCAGGAAGTCCAGGACCCAGTTGCAGATGGAAGAGCTCAGTCCAAGTGAGGAGAGTTTATTAATCAGAGTCTGAGGAATCATGGTGTTGACGGCAGATGTGAAGTCCACAAACAGCATACGAACATATGAATTCTACTGCTTCAGGTGGGTGAGGGCAGTGTGGACCACAGAGGAAATGGCGTCCTCTGTGGATCGAATTTTCCTGTATGCATACTGGTGTGGATCAACAGTGACGCTGATGTTGGCTTTGATGTGAGTCTGAACAAGTCTCTCGAGGCACTTTGTGACTATCGGTGTGAGGGCTACTGGCCGATAGTCATTCAGACCTGTCACTGCGGAGCTCTTGGGGACCGGGATGATGGTGGCGGTCTTCATGCAGGTGGGGACAGCTGCCTGGATCAGGGAGGCGTTGAAGATGTCCGCCAGCACGTCTGAGAGCTGGTCCGCGCACTCTCTAAGCACCCGTCCGGGGATGTTCTCTGGGCCAGCAGCTTTCCGGGGATTGATCCTCCTCAGCGTCCTCCTTACTTCTGCTGGAGTCACACCGATGGGCTCTTCTCCTGGTGAAGTCTTGATTCTGGTGCTGGGGGGGGTTGTCGGGATTCTCAAACCGGGCGTAGAATTGGTTGAGAGCCTCAGGTTGGGAGGGGTCTTTGGGGTATTGTGCAGATTTGGAATTATAGTCTGTAATGCACTTGATACCCTTCCACATGCTCTCTGGATCCTGGGAGGAAAAGTGTCCCTGGACTTTCTGAGCATATGCAGCTTTTGCCCTCTTAACTCCTGCAGTCAGCTCTCTTCTTGCCCTCCTGAGCTCTTGTGAGTGACCAGACCTAAACGCAGCATCCCTGGCTTTCAGCAGAGAACATACCTCTGCATTCGGCCAGGGTTTCTGGTTCGGGTAGCAAGTCACAGTCTTGGTGGTGGTGACATCCTCCACATCTTGCTGATGTACCCCAGAAAAGCAGATGTGTAGTCCTCCAGGTCCAGCTCCCCCTCTTACTCAGGAGCCTCCTTGAAAACATGCCAGTCTGTGCAGCCGAAGCAGTCCTGCAGCCCGGCGTCGGCGTCACTGGGCCTCACAGTGATGGTCCTTTGTGTGGGTCTGGAGCGTTGCAGCCGGGGATGGTATGCAGGCACCAGCATGACGGAGATATGATCCGAAAGCCCGAGGTGGGGGCGGGGGAAGGCTCTGTATGCGTCTTTTACGTTGGTGTAAACACGGTCCAGCGTGTTATTTCCACGTGTTGGAATGTTCACATGCTGTTTAAACCTCGGCAGGCAGTTCGTCAGTTCTATGTGGTTAAAATCCCCCGCTGCCACGTAGAAAGCCTCTGGGTGCTTGTTCTGAAGCGAGCTGATGTTGTCATGTAGCTCCTTCAGCGCAATGTTAGCATTAGCATCCGCCGCTATGTAAACAGCAACAACGAACACAGCCGTAAACTCTCGAGGCAGATTGTGAGGTCTGCACTTCACAGTCAGCTGTTCTGTCGCCTCGGAGCAGTGTCTGTTTTCCAACTCGCAGTTTGTGGACCAACCTTTGTTGATATAGACGCATAGTCCGCCCCCGCGGGCTTTCCCGGAGAGTTGGTTGCGGTCCGCACGGAAAAGCTGCCGGCCGGCGAGTTGGAAGGCTGAGTCCGGCATGGTGTCGTTCAGCCAGGTTTCTGTGAGACAAATCACCGCACAGTTCCTCATGTCCTCACAAACACTGATCCTCAGCCGCAGCAGGTCCAGCTTTTTGTCCAAAGAGCGGACGTTGGACAGGAAAAGTGACGGAATCGTGGGTCGGTTAGCATTAGCCTTTAGCCTGGCTAGCACACCGCCACGCTACCCCCTCTTCTGCCACCGCTTGCATCGCCTTCGCCGGCCCTTTGTCTGCACCGCTCTGCTCCCACGCCAAAGTCCGGAGGAGCTGTAGTCTGCCCAGCTTTGCTGCGATGTTATTTTCTAGGTTTTTGCTGACCAAACTGTCCTTAATCCTACAAAGTGCAGTCCTGCCATAACTCATACGTTTGAGGCGCATGAATTTGGGCTAGGAACCGACGTAAAAACGACGTCAGGGTGTTCACTAGGAGCGTGAGAAGCCGCTGTACTACTGCGCGCCGCCATCTTTGAAACCTCAAATCTTCTTATTCAAAGAAATGTATGTAACTTAATCAGTAATCTCTGGTTTAATACTAGCATTTAAATTAAGACTTTAGCCAGTCTCATGTAATTCAGACATTATGTAACGTATAAAAAGTATTAACTTGACTTATATTATTTTCCTTTCTGATTCATCCATCAATTATGAGAAAGCAGACTAGAACTACAAGACGGATACAACGGAAACAAATACAATTTGAATACTGTGGAAATAATTTTTTATTTTAGCTCTAGTTCATTAAGAATCTGCTGTCTTGGATGAGCAGAGCGGAAACAGAGTTTTAGTGTTGGGAAAATATACCTGGCCAACATGGAGACCATCAGATTGGAAATGAGCACTGCAAGTGATATGAGCCGTGCTCTGCGGGGAAATATGTCCGATGTCTGAAAAACAGATATTAGACTAGGGATTTATTTGGTAAACGACTTGGTACCAGATGATATTTTACCCAAAAGAGAGCCAGCACAACGGGAATACCGATATCCTGATAACATGTAAATGTGATCCGCTTTACTTGTAAACATCTTTGCTTCACAACTTATTGATGCATTTGGGAGTGAGAACGCCAACATGTATTTTATGTTGCCTTGCATCAGGGTGACCCCGGACTCCAATCCCAGCAGGCTGCTCGCTGGAAGCTGGTTTCATGTTCCAGTTGTTCATGCGGAAACTGAAGTGTGAAACTGCCGTTCATCGTCCTGCGGTAAAACTGTTATGTTAAGCCAGATTCACTTCGTGCCCTTTTGTCTTTGAGAAAATCATCCGTGGGTTGAAAAAGAGAGACAGACACACTGATCTCCAATTTTGAACTGTAAATATTACTAAATACAAATGTCATGCAGTGTCTGAAAGCCGTACGCACTTCAAGCACTATTTCTTGTTCCTGAGAATATTTCAGGCTTATTGTTTGGAAGGGCGAACAGACATGCAGCCACCAGAGAAGGGCATTTCGAAGGTGCAATCAAAAGAGAAAAACGTACCGATACTGCATGAACAACATGACATGGAGCTTGGATTGAGGAACAGGCGAAAAATCAGAGGGAACCAGTCACTGAAACAATGGAAACGAAGAATCCAGTAAGGAAGCATATTAATTTATCAGAGGAATTGTGGAAAAGCTGATCAAATAAACGTGACTGACCTCAGACCTCTGTCTAAACAGTGCAGAGGAAGCAGGTCACACAGTAGTAGCATCTGTGGATAGATTTTAATGTTCTGATTCAGAGCAGAAGCAAAAAGAACAGAGAGAGTCTGAGTACGTTAAAACCATCTCTACCATTGGTCATCAATATGAGCTCATTAGCTAACAAGCTGGGTGGTTTTGATCCTCTTCAGAGCCGTCGTCATATCTCTAGACATACAGACTGCTACAGTAGATCCTCCCTGGCCAGCAAATCTTTAAAGGAACTTGAATTATTGTGAAAATGATCAAACAAAACCCCAAATAACCAGGAAATGCAAACACTGACATTAAAGGCTGATTTACTCTTTTTGGTTCTGCATGTGGCCCTTCCTATTTATCTTCAGTCTATGTCAGCTGCTGTAGTGTTTCGGTTTGGAGGTTACAATCTATTTTTCCATAAATATATTAGATGGAAAATGCAAATCTAAAAAACAAAAACAGAAAACAGTAATACTACATGTTGCCCTGCACTGTTATATAGAACAAACAAATTCCAGTATCAACATAGCCAGCTGACTGAATACGCCTGTACATTATGCAGTCACTAACTGTACAGTCAGGATAGCCAAAGCTTGTAAAGCCTATGCTTGTTCTATCTTCATTATATCATTTTAGACACATTGCTATGATATATTCACTTTAAAGGACTATGGACTAACATAGGAAATAACATCCGTCCCTTCTGGTCCCACAGATGGTCATCAGTCTAGCTCCTTAACTTGCATCACTATCCAGGAAGCCACAAATCTGTGTTTTCCTTGCAAATTGATTTTTTTGAGAATGTGTAAACAATTAAAACATTTTGTCAGACAGACTTTCAGGCTTTTTTCTTGCTTGCATAATTATATATATATATAATGATAAAGACTAGTTTCTGAAAGATCCACATTGCTCTAAGTTGTTCTTTAGAGATAGTAATCTTGCTAACTGCTACTATAAGATGCTAAAGTCAGGTAAAACATTCTATTCCCACTATTTTTATATTTTAAATTGATGATAACCTCTCTCGCGTGCATAATACGACATCGCCTCTGCTTTGTATTCATATAACACTGAGTTCTTCTGGTGGGAAAGACATCTGTGAGAGTTATATTTAAATTACATTTTTAAAGAGACAGGACTAAGACCCCACAAATTGCTTAGTGTGAAGCAAATCTACAGCGGTCTGCAGGAAAATGATGTTCTCTGGCTTTGTCTTTGTTGTTTTATTACAGCTCATTTGTAATATGCAGAGATAAGTGAAAAATGCACCCTAAATTGATAAACTCAGTGATGTATCAATCTCTAATTGACGTTTTACTGTGGTAGTTTATAGGTTGTCTGCACGCTTTTATTTACTGATGACAGAGACAAGACATGATAATACATTTCATCCTGCATTTTTCTTCAGTAGAGGAAGCTGCAAATTAGGTTTAATTGGTCGCTGTAAAACATAGCAGACAAGGAAAGCGAAGAAAAAAAAAAGTCTAGCTTTAAATTTTCACAAGCAATATATTGGTAGAAAACATCAAATTAAACAGGCTAGTTTCAATTAAGTTGTGCAAGCTGCTTTGTTTTATGCGTTCACTCTTACGTGACATGCCTCTTGTGGCTTTAATTAGGAGTTTTTGGTGAAACATGTTTATATTTCTAGAGAAAACAAGATAAACGGAAGCCTCTAAGTGGGAGAAATGCAAGACTGTGTTGCTTTTAACAGTGATTGTGCAGAGATTTCTCCATTTATTCACAATGAATGTTCTAACATATTACCACAAATATTTGTTTTGGCCAAAAATCAGAGCAATTTTGAATCTGCATAGATCTGTCCCTTTAAGAAAGTGTTGATTATGAGACATAATCCAGTCATCCTGGGCGTGAAATCAAGTCATACTTTTCAGAGGTTGGTCAGCTCGATGCAGCACAGACGTGAAACACTTCTCAGTAACAATCGCTTTAAACATAAAATGATTTCATTGATTTACAGAAAACAATTCCCAGCGTTTTCAGGCCATACAGTAAATGTTTATGTTTGTAAAGAACAATGCCGCCGGAAACTCAGGTAGCTGGATTCTGAAAATAAGAGATTATATGAATATCATGGAACTCAGAACTTGAATAGACCAGATCAGAACACAGTTGAATATATATGGTAAGAAAAATGTATTCAAACAGTTCAGGAAAATCATGACAATCCTTCCCCTTTAGTCCTGAACCAGAAACTGACATTCAGACCAGATTTGAAAAAACAACAACAACAATAAAAAGGGTTCAGGTCTCTAAATGGTTTTGTTAAATACATTTTCAATCTTTAAGGCAATTTAGGGAATCTGTCAACTTGGATGAGAGATTGTGGGTGTTTGAGATCAGTTGGGGCTCAGAGAAGGAAAACTTGATAAAACAAGAAATCTCTGGTTAAAATATGTTGGGAATAAAAAGGGTTTTAAGAGAATATCTGTACCACGGTAACATCTCGGGTTGGTACAGAAATGGTCAACTTAAAAAGCAGAGTGGTGGACTTTCTTCAAAGAGTAGGGAAAAAACTGGGAGGTACGACAGGTTTAGAATGAAGAAGGTAACTGGAAATATTCGGTCAGACAAACCTAATAGGGACTGAATTCTATGAACTGGAAACCGAGCCATGGAACAACGGACAAGTGATGAAGGGAAACTGGGAAAAGTGTAAATGCTGGTGGAACCGGTGAGCAACACCATGAGATGCTCGTTCAAAAATCAAGAATCAGTTTTTACTTATATAGTGCCAGTTCCAACAGATGTCGTCTTAAGGCACTTCACTAGAAAATCAATTAAAATCATAGATACATCATTACAAATCTGTTTGAAAATGTTTCCAATCTAAGGAACCCCAGCAGATTCACGGAATCATTGACTTGCAGCATTCACTCCTCTGGTATCAGCAGACAGAAACAATGGCTTGTGTTGTCATTGACTTTACAGCAATCCCTCACACGGAGCATGCATGTAGCGACAGTGGAGAGGAAAAACTCCCCTTTAACACGAAGAAACCTCCAGCCGTCTGCCACGACCAAATGGAGGTACAAACAGACAGAAGACACAAAGTTTATAGCAGCAGTTGCAGAACATTGCTGGCAGCATCTCAGCCCATGTTCTCCTCCAAGAAGCTGTCTCAGTTAACAGAACCAGACCAGGTGTGGCTACTATGGCGAGAAGAACACTAAGAGAAAACTAAAGGTTAACAAGGTTGAAATAACTGCAACTAAAGCAGATTGGAAAAAAGGAAGAAAGTAGCAGAGAGAGAAGTGGTCAGATTGTCCTCAAGGAGTCTAAGCCTATAGAAGCAGAACTATAGAAAAACTTAAATAACCATATAGAGTGAGACATGAAGAAGGTAGAGCAAAGCAGAACCGTCTGTCAAGACTGAGTTCTTCCCCCAACCACATTAGGCTGTCTTCTCGTTCTCAGCAGATTTACATGACCTATGACAAACAATGACATTACAAGCACCGGATTAAACCAAAACCAAGATGCTCGTATGAGTGTTGATCATCATCAACGTAAGGCTTAAAATGATGTTAAAAAAAAAAAGGTCCAAAAAATGAGGACAGTTTTTAAAAAGTAAAAAACAAATGCTCACAAATATTTTGACATCATGACGTTTTTTATTGTACACAAACATGTAAGAAAGATTCTGATGATAACTATTGACTATGACATACTGTAGGCTCCTAATAGCTAAATACATTACAGAAAACAACAGTTTTGGCCTTTTTAGTCAATAGAGCCAATAGAGTTACATCAAAATAAACCGTTATTCTAATTAGCTGATGATTTAACGGGCACTAAATTCACTTTATATCTAAGCACTTTTAGAAGCCTTTTGGTCAACCAATAGCTTATGTCCTTACAGAATGGAAAGCAACAGCGCAACAATCTTAACATCTGGTTTAGTTCTACCCAAGTTTGGTGCATCTTGATTAAAGTGTGCTGCTGCGTTTGCAGTTCGCAGTGTTTGATTGCACGCTGCGGTGGTGCAGGAAATGTTTTAAACTCTAATATAGCAGTGAAAAGCAATATAGTACTTCAAGGTTGTAGTTTTAACCCTACATATTATATGTTATCTTTGAGACCAACAGCTAAAAGTGTGGACAATAAAGCCTAAAATCCATTTTACATCTCATCTTTCAAAAAAAGAAAGAAAACAGCAGACATTTTATTGTGTTTTATAGAAATGAGCTACTATTCCAAACGTTATCTAATCAATTCAGATTAGCAAATTATTTTTGCTATATGGAATTTTTTATGCTGTAAACATGTGAAACTTTTGGATTTTCCACGCAGGAACATAAACTGACTTTATGGGACCCTTTAGCTGAAAACAAGTCCAATTGAGGTACAAAAGATCTGAAAGAAACCTCCAGCAAAACTGCATGGTTGTGGAAGTGAGTCACTAAAACATGTACAACTTTTCTAACATTACATCTTTCATCCACATTATGCTTTTTCAGACCTTGAAGCAATAATTGTATGTATTTATCCTCATTTGCATCCTAAAGTTACTTATAATTTAGTTTTACTCTCAGCGTATAATTTATTTATTTTGCTTCTCATCAGTTAGTTTCACAGCTGGTGCCAAATTGGTTTGTTAGAAGCAGGAAATGAATCAGAAAATGCATAGAAAAATACCAGCAGATCTCCTCCACTTTGTTTATCCCTACATGTGTTTTATGTACTTCAAACGCAGCAGTTCTGGCTGCTGGTATATAGACCGTAAAAACGTCAGGGTTCCCACTCTTTACATGAAATTATTTTCCAGGACATTTTCAGGACCACATGGCACTTAACTGCATATTTCACATATTAAATGCTAAACTGCATATTAAATGCTAAACTTGTTGTATTGCTCATAAGGTTACTCTAGCCATCTAAGAACCAAGATTCAGGGTTGATGACTAATATCTCTAGCTAGCATCATAGTAGTATGAAATACATTTATTTCTAACTCTCAGACATAAATTTGCAAGCTATCTTTTCATTCTGGCTTTTATGTCGCGTCTTACTATTATAAATGTAAGGTTATCACTTTATACTTATTCTACTTATTAATTTAGCAATGTTTAATCCCACTCATTTATGCTAACAACATTGTTGAAATGAACATGCAAGTCTCCAGTTTTCACTGCCCTCTTTCTTCGTTTAAGATAAGGGGTGAGCTTCTCACTTTCTCACCGTTTCGCAGATACACTGGGTGGCGCCGCCATATTGGGTCACGCAGAGGATTGTGGGATTGTTTGGGGGCAAACAATCTGGAGAGCTCCGCTTACGTAGTTTTGAAGCAAGAAAAAATGGGTTGAGGCGACCACTGTGTACAAGTACCGATCTTATTCTGTTACTAAGGGATAAACATCTAGAACTTAAGATTTTAAAGTGTTGTATTTAAATGAAAGATAAAAGTAAAGATGGACATTTTACTTGTTTTACTTGTGTTTTCCATGGAAATCGGTCACCCATTTTCCAGGTTTTCCAGGACGCGTGGGAACCCTGAACGTGGAAAGAAGATTAAATGAGGAAATTGTTAAAAAATAAAATAAAATACCTTTAAATTATGTGTTAGAAAATGCAGGGACACAACCAAAAAGCATCTCCGAAGGAGTTAAGATTTCAATTTAAACTCAAACTTAGATAGATAAAAATACATTTTAATATACCTTCATGGACATAAGTCGTGTTCTGATTGGAGTTTTTCCATATGTGTTGCTATGTTTTTTGTTTTTTTTAGCAATCTTTAAAGTCAACACAGGTTCTGCAAGAACAGAAAAGTTTGTGGGTCTGTTTTAAAGTTGTCGAGGAACTGGAATTATCACACGATCATGATAAGACGGAGGAACCTATGAAAAAAGAAACTCACAGCATGCGCTCTTCAGCAATTGTTTATGCTCTCCAATTTATCAAGCCTGGCTTCTTGTGATGCTGAATTATGAAACGTCTTATGGGGATTATGTAAAAGTCGGATCCAGTGACTATTTAGTCTGCAAACGCTTGTATCCATAAAAGTGACACATATAAAGGACCACAATTTGGATTCTTATACAGATCTACATTTAGTCGTTCAGACTGCTGTGCATGTATACCTGCTGTGTGAATACTTTGATCTTGTTTTGTGGACCATGTACTGACATTTTCCTTCATTCACTTAAATAACATACATTACTTAGGAATGTTTGTTTATGTGTAACGGAGTGTTGAATAAACCCAAACTTTCTATTAAGATCTGAAAGGTTTTTGATAAAAGCTTCGTGGCGACAAGGCAGCACAGCAAACAGGGAGGTTGCTGAGAAGTTTAAAATAGTTTGGTGAAAAACAGCTATTGAATGTCTCATAAAGCTCTTTCCAATCTATCCATCTAAAAACCAACAACATGACACAACTAGACATGACTATCCATAAAAAATAGATTCCTAACAAAGGACAGGAAATCTTTTGGACGTATAAATTTGCATTTTAGAAATAAAAGTTAGAGATCCTAAAAGCAGTTTGCAGCAGGATATGTAGGAAACAGCAGAGAGAAGGTTCTTTAGTCAGTGAAAAACAAAATTAACATTATTGTTGGAAACCCAGCATTCACATCACCCCAAACACATTATAACCACAGTAATGTCCGATTGTGGCATCATCAAGCTGTATGGAAGCTGGTCACTGTTGATGATATGTGAAAATCCTGACCATAAACTTTTCGTCTAGACTCTAGACTAAAGCATATTCGCATGGTAGAATGGGCTAGTCAAAGTACAGGCATGAATAACATTGAAACAAAATTTGGGAAAAAGAAGCAAACTTTTAAAATATTGCACAACAAAAGCAAAATGTGAGTTAGGGGTGTTACTGGTTTGGAGCAAATCATCCGGGTTACACAAAGCGCACTTGTGTCTGATATTACATGAGTCTGTAATAAACGAGAAGTGGTAGAACAGGTTTGCAACATCAGAACTCGCACGGCAAATGTGTTTCCAACTACATCTGTTAACATTTTAAAAATCACCTCAAGTGAGCATTAACACTCTTTTCACAAAATTATTCATGCGTTCTCTAATTTTGCCCTTTAACCATTCTCATGCAATAATAAAAAAGTAAAACGGCTTCAGTATTCGTAGTATTTTATTGTACAGCAACAAAACAACTTTAACCATGTGGGCTGTTCCTTCAGTTTTACAATGATTTGATGAACTTTGTTCATATTACAAATACAATCCCAATAAAAGTCATGTCCGCCTTCAACAACCAATGAACCTTCAGCCTCTTTTCAGAAGGAAAACGACATTTACAAAAATGAGTTCAACAGCTAGTTTTGTGAGATTTTGTTCTGGTCCTGGATTAACATAAGAAAAGCAGCAGGAGTCATAGACAAGGGTTAAAACTCCACCATCATCCTTTGAAAGAGAAATTCAGGAGCCTGTACTGTCGCCCTGCAGCGCCGTTCTCCGAATGCCAACAGTAATGCGTCACCTGTTTAAAGCTGCAAATGTGACATCCACGAGTGCGGCGCTCTGATTCCAGCACCATCCCCGGCGTTCCTCTGCAGGAAACAGCACGCTCAGTGGAAAAAAGGCCGAAGACGTCCTCTGGGGGGCTCGATGCCTGTCAAAACACATCAAGCTTTGCTTCTTCTGGGTTGTCCTTTTATTTTCCTCTGAAAAAACAGTCAGCATACCTTTAGGTTTGTTTTCAGATTACCGGCTGTGCACAGCTGGCGCAGCTGGTTGTTAGGGGGGGTTAGGATTTCAGCATCACTGTGGCAGGTGGAGGTTCAGCTTGATTAGAGGAGAGAGGTGTTACATCTCTATCCCCCATGAATCTCTAAATCTAGCTGACACATGATTTCTATGATTCCACTGAATCACTTGTTTGTGTAATTTGAGACTAAAATAATCTGTTCCTTTTTCCTTTTTCCTCTTTTCAGTCTCTTGTCTTGCTTAAATATTTCTCTCGTCTCTGAAAAGTTTCAAAAGTGATAAAGCATGACACAAAAATGGTGAACAACATATCGATATATATGTATATATGTATATGTTTCTTCTTTTCTCCATTTAACCATTACACTCCCTTCTCAGCAGGATGGCTAATGGCAAACTTGAGTAAGGCAGGATTAATCGCAACTCAATGTCTATTGCTGCCAGAGCTGCTGGGCTCAAACCAGCTTTGTAGGGGAAGAGAAGAGAGATAAATAAGAAGAAACAAAAGGAAGGAAGGAGAATGCAGGCAGCTACGTTTGAGCCATCTGTGTCGCCGACATTTCCACCTTTTCTCAGCGAAAGTTCAGATCTATTGATGACCGTCTAAACAGCTTTTAGCTGAGGATAAGCACTCACCTCTGTTACTAAGCAAGATGAACTCGCAAATCTTAAACTCAACAAAAAGTCAAGCAGAAAGGACAAATGTTCATGAGATAAAGAAAGTATGAGCGCTTTTCTGCAGACAGGAGTTATGGGTCCATACATAGTTGGTACAGCAGCAAAAGAAGTTTTATTTTCTGATATTAATTAGAGTTTATTATTATTATCTGGAGCTTAAAAAAAGGAAACAAATTTTGGGGGTTTGTTTTTTTATTAAGAAAGCACTGTTGTCTCACAGCAAGAAGGTTCTCCTTCCAATTCCACCCTAGAGTCTTTCTGCAAGGAGTTAGCCTGATTGTCCCTGTGCATGTGTGGCTTCTATCCAGGAACTCCTACAGTCCAAAAAATGTAACCGTCAGATTAATTGTTCTCTCTATATTGTCCTTAGTTTTAGTGTCTCAGATCTTTGTTTGTTTTTTCAGACCAGCTGGTTTACAGTTGCTTAACTTAAATTGGTAATCAACATCTGTCTGCTACTTTCTCTGGAAATCCTCTAGAGACAGTAGAGGTGGATTTAGTTTATCACACATCAGTTCAGTCCTTTGTTTAGGTAACAAGAAATGTGGATAAAAAAAATAATCATCATAAAGATAAGGTTCTTTTTATGATTTCCTTTTAAACCTGTCAGGTTGAGTCATTCTGTGCTGTTTCCTAGGTGGCCACGGGGGTCGCTGTGGCGGGGCTCCAGGATGGAGTCCCGTGGTTCCCAGGTGTTTCGGGTTGGCACTGATGAGCAGAGCAGTATAAGAGGAGTGTGGATCCACTATTCGGCGCCTGAGTGTTGCCTTTGCATGGTAACGCTTGACCTCAGTGCCAGTT